>JAFLJL010000293.1:7500-41016 GCA_018398815.1 Conus ventricosus | reverse complement strand
CGCATTCTGTGCTCTTTGAACGGGAACACATAAGCGAAACTTTATACCGAGGTTGATATTCCGCCACAAAGATGCCAGACAGAAGTATTAGAAGATGGCGTAGGTTAGGAGACAGAACTGTCAGAAGATGGCGTAGGTTAAATGAGGGTTTCATCTCTTCTTACATAGTTTACTTAACGCAGGGATGGTTCCAGTTTCAGATAAAGTCGAAATGTCTGGAGATTTCTTGGGAACTGCATGCATGGCTTCTTTGTTCCAGAGTGGACTCGGATGTCAGTGTCACCAACACTAGGCGATTTTGGTCAATGTCCTAGTTTAGAAGACCCCCCCCCCCTTCCCACCCACCCCTCCCCCATTTGCCGCTCATACTGTATGGCACTTCACAAAAGGAAAAACCATTCTGTCTTTTGAGCGTCAGTGGATGCGATGCAACAAGGAGGCTGCTAAACTAGAACTGTGCCCGACTATTAAGAGGTGAAACATATGTAAAGTGCGACGCATAAATCTTTTTGCTGTTCGTTTATCATTACTGTCATCGCCATCATCATTAGAACTGTCTGCATGATGATTTTCATGCAATCAGTCATATCAAACCAGCAGCATTTATTATCATCACGATCTGATTGAAAGAAGCTTAGGTACCCATATATGCCCAAATTTGTTTTTCAAACAAAAGTTGCATATTTGAATGGCATTTGGTCTGTAATTATGCTATTTTGTGCTCATTTGGAGTAAAACTTTGATTTAAGTGATTTAGGAGATAAAATATGCCGTCCCATGAATGGGACGACGCGGTGGGCACGAGAGGGTAGGGGTTTTCTTGCTTTTTCGCATGACACTTGAAAGCAAAAATAAAGAATTTGCTGATCTTTTATTGAAATAAAATTATTCCATATGCCAAGAAATAGCCACACAAGTTAATTCTAATCAAGCTTTCCCTTTGAGAAATGAAAATGAAATTGTTCATTCTTATATTTTGTACGGAATGAAACAAAATCTGAAGAAAAGTTTGTCTTTTTTGTGAAACTGAAACTATGAATCAGCGTCTTTGGTCATTCTGAATTCAACTGAACTGGAGACGAGAGGGCTGGTGTCTTGGATCATCAAGATTGAAGACATTGAAAGTGTCACTTTCCATGGTACTGCTGGAAGCATCTGTCATGTACCCCGACCTTGCATTTTGAGCACCGACACTTGGTCTTCAGGCTGCATGCACCGCATCTCAGCTGTGGTGGCCATCTTTCCACCAGGTGGTCCACACGGTCAAACCTGACCTCTTCTGCCACACGCTTGTCCACAGGTACAAAGCTTCTTGGACGGCCAGGTGCTGCATGAGAAGTCCGTGCAAGGTAGACCCTGGAAACTGTCCTGCGGATGGCGAGAAGATCCAGCAGGTTGTTCTTTGCTGCCCCAGTTGCTCTGTAGAGATGCCACACCTGTTGCATGCAGATGTCCACACAGTAGGAAAAAATGGCCCACCACCACTTTTTGGAGCGTATGGCAATCCTGTATTTGTCCACGTTCTGGTCAGTGCGATCGACACCGCCCATGGTGTGGTTGTAGTGGTGAATCAGGAATCATTCTTACCATTTCATCTGAAGAACTGTCACCCTCAGGATCATAAATTTGCCGGCGTTGACCGTGTTGGAATACTGTGGCAGTAGCAGGTGCCTGCAGCGGACGCCCATTGAGGCTGGATACTGTCCCCTCCCGTCTTCTTCTCCGCTGTCTTCATCAGTGAACTCACTCAATGTAGACAGTGGCATCTTGGATGCTGCTGTCATCTTCCAGCATTGATAGAACTTGATGAACATTGTAGAGTCTGAAAGACAAGAGAAGCAAGTTCCTTCTTTGTATTTGTTAAAAACCCCACCCCTCTCGTGCCCACTGTCCCATTTTTGGGACGGCACTTTAAACATTCACAAATGCAAGCAAGATCATTTTCTGAAAATTCCATGAAAACCGTTTTCAGATAACATCATTATCTCCATTATTTGTTCTTTGTTTGATATTTTAAAAAAAGTGGTTGTTAAAAAAAATACGAACTCACCTTTTATTGTTTGCCATGATGCTCTCCAGTCCACACTCAAAATTGCAAATGGCAGCCTCCCTTGGAAAAGCTAAGGGAGATTAATTCCCCAGAACACAGCAGTTGGTCACACATAGCCTCCCTAGACCTGTCTTGAGCATATAAGTCACTGTATTGGGTTCAGTGACTTAGTATCATCATTACAATATTGCGTCCCATAAATGGGACGGTGGGCATATATGGGCTAAGGAAATAGATCTATTCAAAATGTTAAGAAACCAGATCGACCCAGACAGCAAGCATGTGAACGTTTTGCTTCCGTTGTAGGCTTCGTTGTCATCATCGATCCGTAGACCTGTTACCTGTGAAACCCACCTGTTGCGAGAAGCTACGCTAGTCCTTTCAGTCCGCAGGTTGTGTGAGTTTGGACTTTAGAGAACTATAAAATGCAGCTTCTAACTCACTTTCGCCCTCAACCAGTTTTCGGGCGAAAGTGACCTAGAAGCTGCATTTTGTAGTTCTCTTTCAATAACCAAAAAATAACGATTTTCTACAAACAAACATACTGTGTAGGGTTATCCGTTTTCAATACTAATTTACTAAACTTTTCAGATTTCAGTTTTTCCGCGTTTTTCTGATCATTATCATTAACATCATTTTCGCGCATACAGTCATTTTCAATAACATCATTTTTGCGCAGACAGTCATCAAACTAAGACTTGGCTGAGACACTGTGCGAACAACCCTAATTAGAGGGCTTGGGGTTTGTGGCAGGCAGTACCATGTACGGCGGTCCTGGGTGGCTCATGCGATACCTGTAATTAACTAACTGAAAACCACCATAAGGCGGGGCGGGTGGCGCTCACCTGACCAGGTTAACTTGCAACATTGTGGTGCAATCACAAAAGAAAGACCGGTTTCGCCATTCTTTCCCGGACTGCCGCACAAGAAGGTTGTTTTTTGACTGTGCTCCGGTGTGACCACTGTGTATTTGGTTGTGTTTTATTTTAAAATGGCTAACAGGTTTACAGAAGAACAGGCTTGTGCTATTCAAGATCACAAGGTTTACTTCACTAGCATGTTAGAGTATTTGTCAAAAAAAGAACTAGGCGAAGCATGTTCTCTACCAGTTAAACCGAAAAGAAGCATTGCTTTTTTGGAAGGAACAGAAAAGAAAAAAGTGAACCGACTGCTTTGGAAATGCACAACTATCTTAAAGGTTTGTTGGTTCAAGAAAATGAAAACGCTGAAAGAAATATTGCTGAACAAGATGTAGCCGGTTTCAATATGTGTTTGACTATTGATGTGATGGTTCCTTATCTAATAAATGGCGCTGTGTTGTTGAAAGTTGGCCGAAGCAAAACAATCCATCACGCGTTGATTGTTGGGCACTGGCTTGAAACAGCTCAAGTCATGTTTAAAAAAACAAAAACGCTTCAAACATGGTGTTCATTTCTTAAGACGCAGGTGAACATGGCTGATTTGTATGCTAGAAAACTTATTCAACTTTTTGTGTGTTTTTATAACTATCCTAAATTTCACAAGCTAGGAATCAGTATAAATGAATTGTGTAGCAAACGTCAAAGTATCATTAGGCTTATGCAACTGAATAGCGACTTTCGGGAGTTCTGGCAAACAAACTAGATAGGGCTAGGCAGACCTTTGTACATCTACCAGTATGGAAAGGAGTAGTGTGTAGCCAGCACTATCTCCATATAAATGCTCCAAATATACAATGATGGATTGTACTACTACTGGCGATTAGAGCCGCCATAAAAGCTCGGCTACAGCAGTAACTGCTGTAACTCTGCCAAAGCCAGTTGCAAGCCTGGTTGAGAAAAGAGGAGCACAGCAGCAAACTAGGCCAAGTGATCATATATGATCACTTGACCTGCAAAGCGCGGCAGTTTGCCGCCAATGACGTCAGCACGGAGCACCTGCAAAGCTCGGTGGCAAACTAGGCCAAGTGATCATATATGATCGCTTGACCTGCAAAGCGCGGCAGTACCTGCAAAGCTCAGCGGCAAACTAGGCCAAACGACCCTATGTGATCACTTGGCCTAGTTGATTGAGGTGCGCGCGGGACACAACCTGTTCAGTCACAAGCAAGTGGCTCCCCAGTTCCACTTTGAGACACTTGACACACTTCACCCCAAGTCACCCCAAGTCACCCTAAGTCACCCCAAGTCCTTAATTAAGTTCTTAATTAAGTCACCCTAAGTCCTTAATTAAGTTTTTAATCAAGTCACCCCCAAGTTCTTAATTAAGTTCTTAATTAAGTTACCTCAAGTTCTTAATAAGTTCTTGATCAAGTCACCTCAAGTTCTTACTTAAGTCACATTAAGTCATCCTCTAAGTACAACCAAGTTCTTATTCGAGTTATCTTTTATTATCAAAAAAACAATACAATCTATGTTTTTGTCTTAAATAGTAGATGTCTAATATAGTACACACACGCCTCAAAAAACGCGTCATCATTGAGGATGTTTTGCTCGGTGTTTTCTGCGCGAGATCGGCCAGTATAGATCTTAATGAAGTTCTTACATCCTAAGCAACCGCATTGATTACAATTCTGGTCTATGGAAATGTCTTTTATAGACTCCATGTCTTTATTTATTGACTCCACCATTTTATAATATGCCATGAAACTATTTTTTTCAAAAAAATTTAAAATTAAGTTCTTAAAATATTATTACATTTCAAATGGATCAAAACGATCTTTTGTTGTTGGTGGTTTTGGCATGCTTTTGTCTTCTGTATTTATGGTTCAGATTCTTTTGACTGCTTTGGTTCTTGTTGCCATTGTTTATATATTTTATAACCGTAATAACCGCCCCCAGCAGCAGCAAGGGCGCCAAAAATGACAACAGTTTTAAGTTCAATATTCCATGAAGACTTTGGTGGTGTAGGCCTTGAATCACATGGAGTTTTTATAGCTGGCATTGAATCAACTTGTTCTGGCGTTGGCGGTGTTATGTTTTCATGATGAGTTATATTCTGTGATTGTAATTTTAATTTTTGTTGTTTGTTCCACTCTGCTACTCTTTTTCCTGCTTCAACACGTCCAGGATGCTTCTCACTGGTCACTTTTTTCACTGGATTCAATGTTTTCTGATTCTGCTGATTTTCTGGCTCGGTCATTTTGAAGGGAAATAAAATCTATATGATTAAAAGTAATTAATCCCATGATTAATGGCGATAACAATGTTCCAAATCTGTAATATAGATCACATCCTAGAGACTCTAATGACTTTGTTAAAACTGGATCCTGCGTTAAATCATACATAAAGTCTTGTTCAGAATCAATGGGAGCAAATCTACTGACTAGTTTAGTGTACAAACTAAGAACCGTTTGCCCGACACTTTTTTACCATTCTTGATCCCAGTTGCGCTTCATACCTGTTATGATACTTTATAATGTCTTGTGGCGACATCTGTTGAATTTGTTCTATGCTGAATTCAGTTCCGAGGAACTGTTTTGTTTTCCCACATGCTGCCAAAGAATACAGCCTTTCCTTTTTGGGCATAATAGCTTGGTCATCAACTTCTTCATTTGTAAGTCCAAGACGGTTTAGGCCGCTTTGTAGCTCTAGCAGATCATCGGTGTTCATGTTTTTTATTAATATTAATTAAATTTTATTTTTTAAAAATGAGCACCGAAAAAACTGTCGCCAACCTTGTATACCATTCTGCTGTTATCGGAGGTCTAAGTGTAGGATACACAATGCTTGGTAAAAGCCTGTTAAAAATAAAAACCGGCAGATCTTGGCAAACTAGACTTTGAGGATTCAGCAAAGCTAATCGCTATTATTGCAGCTTCGTTTGCTACGAAGATTTTCTAGTTAAGCAAGGAATAATTCCTGACAGTATCAATATGTAAAATTTAAAAAAATACATTTATAAAAATGGCTTCACTCGTAATGATGATAGGCGGCGCTGTGGTGAATGCGCTTGCTTTTAGCGGAAGTAATTACGCATTTAGTAACTGCGGATGACGGAGAGAGAAAAAGACATAACAAAGCTGTGGAGCAACTAGCTGCAGCACAAGATCGCTATGAAAAGCAGAGAATTGAGCAGTTAGATTTCATTAACGATACCCTGAAAAAACAGGGGCATGCAGTTTACACATTTAAAGATGTTGATCAAGCGATAAAAGAATATTATCTTGTAACGGGCAAACCAATCGAGACATTGCCCCCACCAAAAATTTAGCGACTTTTATCATCCATCAGAAAAACAAAAGATGCAAGAAATCGTGTTTATTGTCTTTGGTATGACCGTTGTGTATTTTGTTGCACATAATATTGGCTGAATAAAAAATGAACAAAATCTATTATTCGCCAAAAGGATATGGAAGGGAATCACGGCAATCAAAAAGCTAAGCCAAGCAGCCGGAGTCAGTGAACAAACAGCAAAAGAATGGTTATCTAAACAAGCGATTTGGCAAATTTATTTACCAGCGCCTAAACGAATACAGAGACCACACTTTGTGAACACAACGCCAAACGACACCCATCAAATGGATCTTCTATATTTACCCCATGATACAATTAGACGAAAAAGATTTAAGTACGCACTTACAGTCATTGACGTAGCTTCAAGATACAAAGATGCGGAACCATTAACACAAAAGAGTGCTTCTGCTGTTGCTGTTGCCATACAACTGATATACCAACGAGGCCCGTTAACTTATCCTCGCATGATTCAAGTTGATGATGGAAAAGAATTTAAAGGCCGAGTGAATCAATTATTGTTAAAACATAGAGTTACCATTAAAAGAGGCATTCCAGGAGTTCATAGATCACAGGCTTTGGTTGAAAACTTTAACAAACAGTTAGCCGAAAGACTTTTCTCCTACCAGTATCACAGAGAGCTTATTGACAATTCTCGCAACACAGAATGGGTTTAGAAGACTGCCCTCAGTTCTTCGTGCAATGAATAATGAAGAATTTAAATTAACGGGTCTAAAACCAGTACAAGCAATCAAAAAACAAACAATAAATGTTGCTGAAGATTCCAGTACACCCACAAACTATTACCATTTGGCTTGAAAGTAAGGTACCTTTATTTACCGGGGGAAGCAGAAGGGGACACTCGCATCAGGGCAACTGATCCAGTTTGGAGTGTTGATCCATACGAAATAAAAAGAATTGTAAAGATGAATCCGCCCGTGTATTATTTACGAGAAACTGACACAACAAAACAACCAGCTCCTCAAAGATCTTTTGTGAAAGAAGAACTGCAGATAATCCCACAGACACAGTTCCGCTTTAACTGATTTACGTAAATATATTTGAGTTAAAATGGAAGCTCAGAAGGAAGCGCAGAATGATACTAGAATGATAAATGAAAAGACCTTCGAATTAATAAAAGAATCATTTGATTTGAGTTCTGCTATTAGTGCAACATTGCGAGGACTCATCAGCACATGGCAATGCATCCAGATCACCTACAACCCCAAATCCCAAATTTTGACTATCAAAAATGGGATAAAGAATATCTTGAAATATAATAAAAAAATTCGAGCGCATCAAGCAAACATGAGAAAAATTTTGAATGAATTGGAGGTTGATATGATTGATTTTATAGATAAAGTTGATGAAAAATATGGACCCGAATATGAACCGAAGAATGTATATAATTATGCCGTTCTCCAATGTCCAATTGCATATGAAAACTCTGGATTAACAAACACACGTTTTGTGTTTGTTCTATCTAATGACTTCTTTGTTACAACCGTTGTGTTGATCTCATGTAGATTAGATCGCAGTTTTACGTTGTCATGATGAAAAGTCTTATTGTCAAACAATGCTTCTTTATAGTTGTCATGCGATATGTTTGACTGCACAACACTGCGAGATATTCCTTTTGCTTTCTTAATGGTTTTCCTGGCTCGAAATACTGAACATTTTCGACCTTAAACCAATAAACTCCTTAATCACCTTCCAGATAATTCATCTTTCATCTTTCCTAAAACCTTCTTATAGTAATTGAATGCAAGGGCGAATCTTTAGGTAATCGGATGTGTCGTACCATCCTGCATGCCCTTTAGCTACTTCTAATTCCATGTCTTTATAGATGTCTTCAGTAGGAATATCTATAACAAAACTATCTGTATCTGTGTAAAGTACTCTGGACTCAGGATACGAGGGTTTAAAGTAGTCATAAAGAAATTCTAACATCAAAGCTTTGATAATTCTAAAACAGTAAACCCAATAAATACAGGCTTATCCAATTTGACTTTCTTTTTTTTCATCATTATGCCAAAAAGCTGATCATGAAATCTTCTGAAGTCCTGATAATTAGGTTTTGAAGTCAGCTTAATTGCTTCGTTCTCTCTGGTGACCAATCTAACATCTTTACGCTTGTGCGGATTCTCCATAGTCTTTCCAAAACAGCTGTTGTTCATCAGCTTGAAAAAGTCTTTTTCTGAAGCATCTGTGGATTTAGTTCTAAGATCAGTGTTCTTCATGATGTGGGGTTTCATAAACGTTCTTGATCAAACAATTAACGAGAACACTGCAACTTCAAACCCGCTTAAATAAAAAGAGAAGTCTGTAATGACAGACAAATTTTTTTTTTCCTCAAATAGCACAAGTTTAGGCGGTCGTTTTTGCCCTCTTTTTTCTTTCTCTGCAAAAGGGAAATCATAGCAGGTCAGGGGTTCCCGAGGGTATTTTAATCAACTTAAATGTATCCATGCGTAACCCGGGGTCAAAATGCTCAACCCCTTTAATGTTTTTGAAAAATTATTTTAATATCTGTTACTTTAAAGTTACGTAATGGAAGCGATTGCGCCCTTTCCCATCCATACAATTGTTTTCATCAAATACAGAGATAGTTAGACCTTTTTACTTGGGATCTTAGTCTCCAAGTATTTGTTTTTTGCTTTACGTAATGCGAGCCAAATAATTCCCCCCCGCAACCCGTTTTTAAATATCTGAATCTTTGGGTTGGTCAGACTAAATCAATCTTTACTCCAGTAAATTTAAAAAAAGCGTCCCAATCATCCCGGGGGCAGAAATAAAATGGGGGATCCGGCTATAATGTTTCATGCAGGTTTTTCTGAAATTTTTTAAAAGACGTCCCCAAAAAACATAATCTGCCTAAGTAGAATCATGAATCTCCCACGTTTTTAAATCTAACTTTGCCACGCTCTTGGATGCTGGTAATCGAACACAATCCCCCTTCCCCTTAAGATAGAAAAAAAAACGCGTCTTTGGAGGAAGGTATTTTGTAAAACCCTTTCCCCAACGTTCAGTATTCATAAGGGTAAACACCCTTTCAAAACGGTGTTGGGTAAAAAATATTTTCCGTTATTGGGCAGGATTTAAAGGCATACCACGCTCAATGAACCCATATGTGCTGCATGAGTCATAAAAAGACATGTTATTTAAAGTGAAAAATTTTTTTTTGATGATGTCAAACATGACACCCTAAAGGATTGTTTACTTTGCATTATAAGGTGAGGTGTAACCCGAATTTAGAAAGAATACAGGCAGTTTCCCAGTCTTTGTTCAAACTTTATTTGAAATTGCATTTACTGGCGCTGCTCCTTAATTTCCCCCTAATTGACATGGTCCTTATTTTTGGGTTTGGGTTGTCTATAAAGGGCTAAACCAAAAAACCAACAAGTGGGGCTGGTCTACGTTTTTGACTTCAAGCGCATTGATTTCAAAATTCAGTTTTTTTCATCATTCCCCTTTTTTTGCTGCGCTTTAAAAATCTTTAGGCTTTGGTCCTCTAAAATTTGGCGTTAAATGGCGCCATCTGACCGACAACAATGAAAGAAAATGAACAAATTGTTGATTACTCACAAAGGCTGTTTTTGGAAGTTTCTGTTTTTTGGCCCCTAAAAGGGAACAATGAGTGATTCGAAGTCTGCGAAAAAAATAGGGGGAAATTTTGCATCCTTTTCCCATTCTTAAAAAATTTTTTAATCCAGGTGGGGGCGTTAAAGTTCTGTATTACAGTCAAGGGTTAATACAATGTTTTATATTTTCACTCGCGGCTTGCACAGAGGAAATTCTTGTTAACATTTTCTCAGAATTTTCTTGCTTAAGCCTTTGCGGAATATCCGCAATAATCACTCATTGTTCTTCAATGTGTAATGGGTAGCCCTGCGGGTGAAAACTCAGTAAAGTCCAAATGTTTTTGTCTGGCTCCCCAATCTTTGACTGTTCTTGGACATTTTAAATAGGCTGAGATTTTTTTCCCCTACCCCATGTGTAGACTTTAACAGTTTTTTGGTTTGTTTTTTTTTTCAAACTGATCAATTTTGCCCACCTAAGGGAAAAGGGATATTCCATCAAATTTAAGATCTTTAATGTTCCCATATTAGAACTTCTCTGCGTTTTTGGGGGCTTTTAAATCAGCCTTCGAGAACACACCACATAAACTTTGTTGTCTGTATTCTTTTTTTTTTTAAAACTGCTTTTTTTTGCAACTAATGCGGAGGTAGTAAAGAAAGCCCTTGCCTAAATGGTGCAAACTTACCCTTTTTTTTAATCGATCCTAAGACTTCGCCCTTGCCCAAACCCGAGCCTCTAATTTTTGGCTTCTCCGGGGAACAAACGGTAAGAGTTCGTCTCCCCAACCGGGGTTAAGTCTTTTGGAAAGAATTTCTGTTTTTAGTGGGAACCCAACTTCTAATTTTTTTCTTTTTTGTTACATAGTCGTTTTTAAAAACGCTAACATTATTTTTAACTGGGGGGTCTATTTTTAGTTTTTTGGAACTTGAAAAATCTGGCCACTTGCCTTTTTTTGGGATAAAATGACTTCTGACTTTTTTCATTTAAATTTTGATAAATATTCTTCCTTACGCATTGCTTCAAACAATTCGTGGGGGCCTTCAATTCTTACCCATGTGAGTTTTTTTCTACTCAAAATATTTTTTTAAAATCAAAAAAAAAATTTTAATAAATATCGTTTTTTTTTGTTTTTTGACTCAAAAATAAGTATAAACCCCCTTTTGATTGTTAATTGAGCTTTTGAACAGAGTTTAATGTCTGTCTACTTTTTTTAAAAATTTCCTTTTTTATCTGAGGTTCGGCTTTTGGAAAAACTTGTCCTTCCCTTTTCTTTGAAGATCAAAATTTTGTTTTTGTAGTCATTAAAATCCCCTGTAAACGGCAAAATTTCTTCATCTGTGATTTTGATCACTAGTCTTTTTTTATTATCAGTTTGGGGAACTAAGTTTAGCTTTATTATTGAACGGGCTGTTTTTGTTTTGGGAGTTTTTTTTTTTATTTTTTTGCGCCCCCTACCTAATGAGCAAGGCGGAGCTAAAGAAAAACCCCCCTAGAGGTAAAGCTGCGGGTGCGCCATGCCGTTGCAAGAGACCAACACTCGTTCCTGCGATGCGGCGCTTTTTGTCGATGTCCAGTTTTAAAACATAGTAACAGCAAAAAGGGGGCAGAATACCTTGTTGGCTTGCTGTATTTTGAAAGGTCCTCTCTAGTTTTTTTCATTTGTGAAATTTTTTGTTAACTGAGGTTTTTACTTCAGGGTGTTTACAGCGAAAAAACGACCCGGGGGTAAATTTGCTCTAAAACAGCAGAGTTGCCTACTATCTCTTCTTTAGGTACTTTGGGAAAAACCTAACAGAAAGGGTTTTTTTTTAAAAAAATTTGTAACTATACTTTTTAACTGCTTTTTCGAATTTTCCTGCGCATAATTTTAAAAAAAATGCGCATTAAGGGGTTTATCACTCCTTTTTTTTATCAATTTGAATGTTTATTACGTCTGAAACCTCTCTCCCATCCATGAAACTGTTTATCCCCTGTGCCCTTTTAGGTCAATCCAAAAGCCGTATTTCGTTTTTAAAATAATCTCGAGTCTAACATTGTAAAGGGTTAGATCTTTAGACGAAGGTTACTGTTGGATTTCTACACCTCCCACCCCCAAACAATTTTCTTTTTCCAAAATGGTGAAGGGGTTTTAAGCCCGTAGCGTAGATTTGGTTAGGATACCCCAATCGAACATTGTACTTTCGTTATTTTGGATTAATAAACTTTTAGTTTGTCTTTCGAATGGCCCCTTATTTTCCCACGCAATAAAATCCTTTAAGCGTTTTGGGGGCCCACTAAAACTAAAATTCCATTGTGTCTGCCCTCTTTTAGGATATTGAATGATGATGCACTTTTTCGAAATATTGAAATTCTGACTGATTTTGTTGCTCAATCCCCCTTTGCAAAATCGGGGGTTGCTAGCAACGTCAAACTCTAACGAATGTCAAAATGCTTTTTTTTGCTTCGTGTCTGATGACTGTAAGCTTTTGTATTCATTAAAAGTTAGTCATATGACAATCTGTTTTGTAATTTTTAAAATTTTTGGGCATGCGTTTTTTTAAACAACCAAAAATCTGGGGGTGGGAAAAGCGATTTCCATACCAAAATTACAGCTAAATTTTTTTTTCCTTGGGTTGTTTTTCCCGGGTCTATTTTATGTTTTAGTCCACATCATTTTCGTTTCTTGAAACCAAGATCACCCTTTCATTCTCGGTTAGCCATAGTCAAATGGGTTAAAAAATTTCGATTGTGAAAGAAAATACTTTTCCCCCTCATTTTACAAAAAAATTTTTTTAAACGTTTGCCCGCCCAGATTCTGCAAAATTGTCCTTTTTGGGGGTTGTTTTGAAGGGGTTTTATTTTAAAAGTAAGTGCAGACCCGGGACAATCACTTAATCGCTCCTAGGTCTGGAAAACTAACAGTAAAATTTGATCCCCCCAAAAATAGTATGGTTTATTTGGAACGAAAATTTTCCGTTTATTTCCCTGCACCCCGGGGGTTTTTTCGTTTTTTAAGGGTTTTAAAATGACCTATTCTTGACTTTTTATAAAAAAAAAAAAAAGTTATTATTTTTTAAAAACATGGCAGGGGATTGAAAATGAGAAGATTATGGGATTTTTGATTTAGAAACATGGTGTTCCCCCTTGGGGGGGATCCTCAGGGGTCTCAATACATGATGTTAGTAAAGAAGGGCAGCAAAGGGGTTGATAACAGAAATAAGGCCAGTTTTTATACCAAAGTTTGGAATAAACCCCCCCAAAAATATATACCCTGATGATTTTGAAGTAAAAGATAACCAATTTTTAGTTAAAAAAAAAATCAAGGGAACTATTACTTACGCATAAGAAATCAGGGTTTTTGGGTGGGAGAATTAGACAAAAGGGTGTGCAAGGAGCGGGATCGCCTTGGTTTATAAACCCCGAATTAAATAGGGAATTCTAAACACAAAAACATAAAAAACTCCCAACCCAAATACAAAACCAAAACCCCTTTTAATTTTAACAACAAAAAAATTTTAAAAAACGAAAATCCAAAAAAAAAAAACCTTAAATACTAAACAAAATCCCTAAAATTTATTTCCACCTTTAAAACCATCCAAAAAATTTTAAACCCCTTTAGAAACTACTTAACAAAAATTTTAAAAAAAAAAAAATTCCTCCCCCTTCTTTTTTTTTTTTTTAAAAAAATTTTTTTTTGGGGGTTGTGGGGGGGGGTTTAATTGGAAAATTAAAACCCGTGCGAGTAAGAAATCTATCCAAACAAATTTTTATAAAAAAAAGAAAAAAACAACGCAGAGAACAATAAAAACGCTTTTTAGAGGCGGGAGTCACGTTAGCAACGTTTTTAAAGGCCCTTGGATTTTCAATAAGTACACTGGTGATGGTATTACAGGTGGTAGGGGGAAAGTTAGTGCCTCCATCACCATCACTCCTCACCACCTGATAAATCATGGGTAAAAAAAAAAACTTGATCACTTGCAGTTTATTAAAAAAATTTGTGGGAAAGCTATAGACTCTTTACCCCGGGATATTAGGAGTTTTGTTAGCTGGGTTTTTTCTACTGCAAGCAAAATAGTTTTGGGTTTTGGTGAGACTTATGGGGATTAGTTTTCTTAATAGTTGGGGTTTCATTTAGTAAGAAAAGACCAAATAATCTAGGCCCGTTAATCCAACAACAAGCGCGTTTTTCATATTTATGGTATTTTTTTTACTTCACGGTCTTGGGCTTTGGCCCCGGGGGGTTTGGATGACTTAAATTTTGGGGGGTCTCTTTTTTTTTATTGTTTGTAATATTAGGCTCAATTTATGTCGTTTTTTTTTGACCTTTGTTTATGCCCGCCCAAGGGATTTTTGTTGTAGTTTATTATTTTTCCTACCGGAGTTTAGGTCAGAAGACAGTGTATAAACAGTGCCAACCCAAATTTTTTTCGATCTGCGTATTGTAAAACAGTTTGGGACCTTTTAATACTGAAGGTAAATCGATGTAGAAAATTGGGTCCCCTAAATTGTAAATATTGTTTTTTTGCTCAAAGCCAGTAGAAATTAGGGTTATCTCGATTTTTGGGGGTTGTGAACTAGCAAAAACCCCAATAATTTCGATAGAGTCGTTTATTGTTTTTATTCCCGCTCTAGTTAAGCCCCTTTGAAATGTCTAAAAAATGGTTTTTGGGGTTTTTTTCTTGCTTATGGACCCCAGGGAACACCCGGCCTGAAGAGAAGTGTAAAGGAGGGTCCCAGTCATAGTTATACTTTCGTGCCGCCCCAAAAATAAGGGGGGCCTGACCATAATTAAGGTCCAACTTTTTTTCTAAAAATTGTCTTAAAATTAATATTGAATTTGTTACAAATCCTTTAAAAATCTTCATTTATTCTGTTGCTAATGGATTTTAAAGGTTGTCTTTGGTAAGGTGCTTGCGTTCAGCAAAAAAACGCCAAGGTGTAATAAAAAGAAATCTTACACTGACCTCACCAAAAAGGGTCGGAGATTTAAATGACAAAAACACATCCCCCCCAGTGATGCCAAAACACAGCAAAGTTTAAAAATGGTTCTGATAAAACGCTCGGGGACTAAACCCACTTTCGGGATTGTTTTTTTAAAAGGGGGGGTTAAGTATTGTTTAATGGGTACTCCCCCTTTACTTTAAAGGTGTCAGACTGGGGGCGAAATGTCAAGAGTTCTTGCTATTTTTTTTAAGATTGTTTGCGGCCCAAAAAGAATATTTTGCTCAGTAATTTTAAAGCGCCATTTTTTTCGTTTAAAAAATGTTTTAACAATAACAACTCAAGACCGGCCTTCGTTTTTAGAACTGTATTTATAAAAATTGCGGAAACAGAATGGGGGCGCTTTAAATATTTTACAAAGTTTAGGTTTATATAAGTGAATCAAAAAGAAAATAAAATTTTAAAAAAAATACATAAGGGAAACTTAGTTAGCCCGTTAACCAACTGACGGTTATTAGGGTTGCCCTAAAAAAAGCAATGAGTAACTTTTAAATTCTTCAAACTTAACAATGAAAATTTTAAACAAGTTTGGGATTCAAACCCGGAAAAAAAAGTAGGGTTTCTATTTTGGTAAAGACTATAAAATTTAGGCTTTGCAACTACAATGGGCTTTCTGTTTTTAAATTTTCACCCAAAGAACTATTATGAGGGAGAAAAACCGTCGATCTTGCTTTTCATTCTTACTCTATGTTATTTGGGTGGCTGAGCACTGATGAAAACTTTTAGATGGAAGGCCCTCAACTGTTTAAGAGCCTTCCTCCCGGGGAAAATGCTATTGCGATTTTTGAAATTATACAAATTTCCCCAATTTACAGTTTAAAAGATTAGTTTGGGAGGGGGGATTTTAAAATAAAAAAAGCAAAAACAGGAAAAATTAAAATGTGATAAACCCCACAATTGTTTTGAAAAAAATAATAAAAAGTACAAAAATGTCGCGGGGGGCCGAAGAACCCGGGGGTTACATTACGCTGTAAAAGGGGATAACCTTAGAATTAAAAAACCTTGAGACGTTTTTAGTTTTAAAAGAAAGGTGAGTAGGGGCCCTTTTTTTTGGTTTGGACAAAAGATGGGATTTTAAAGCAAAAAGGTTGGCGCAGCAAAAAGTTTCCCAAAATAAACAACTGCGCAATCGAGAAAAATAAAGTTTTGGGCCCTTGAATATAAAAAAGTTTTGAAAAACCCGACCTCAAAAGGCATTTTAAAACCCTATTTAGAATGGGAATAAATTTGAATTCATAAGCCCCCTTTAATTTTTTTGCCCTAAAAAAATTTCAGAAAAAACATTTAAACTCTGGCCCTTTTCATTAAGTCTTTGCCGGACGAAATAGTCGGAAAGGATTTAAATAAAGCCATATGGGAATAAACAACATCCTCCACGAAAAAAAGGTTTTAAAGGATGGGTTCTACAAAAAACGTCATTCCACAAATGAAAAAGGGATGGCCCAATGAATTTGAAATTTTGTCTTTAAAAAATAAGGGAAAGGGGTGGGGTTGTGGGCGTTAGTGACGCCTTTTTAAAAGGGAAACTAATTATGGAAAACTAGACGTTGAAAAAAATTAAAGTTTTTGTCGTCATTTTTCACAAAGGCGGGATATTAGGTCATAAAACAAGCAAAAAAATCAAAATTAGTTAAAAAAACAATCTTACAGAAAAACCCAATTGGATTAAATTTTCGATTTAGCCTCATAGGTTTTATTAACAACAGGTTTTGACGGGGAGCATGATAAAAATAAAAAATGGATTAGATTAATTCTGTTAAAAACAGGAGCGTTAAACTTTATGACAAAACCCCCCATTTTTCTTAATTTGTGGACAAATGGTTGGGGAAAAAAATTTTTGCCCTGACCTGTTAAAACAGTTTATGTTAAAATTTTTGCTAATTGTGATTTTTGCACAACATTAAAATGGAACAAAGCATAAATGTAGAAGGTTTATATGGACGGATGATCCCATTTTTTTGTTGATCCAGAAATAAATTGAGTGGTGTTTAGAACCCTTTTTTTAGATTTTTTAGGGAACGCAGACAATTTATTATAGATGATGCTCGGAGAAAGAGGAAATGTTAAAAAAAAAAACGCTTTGTCGAAACTGCTTTCAGTGGAAGACATGCGGGATAAGGTTTTTGTGGATTTTATGTCAGAAAAACTGGGTTTTTAAAAGACTTTGGAGAAAATTTAAAAGTTTTATTTTATTTACATGAAAGACAAGACGCTTTGATAAATTTTTGCGTAAAAATGTTTTATTGAAAAGGGACCGGGGAAAAACCAGGATTAAAAAAAAAGAAATCTGAAAATTTTAGAAATTAGTATTGAAAACGGATAACCCCCAGTATGTTTTTTTTTAAAAAATCTTTATTTTTTGGTTATTGTCAGAAAACTATAAAATGCGCTTTAGGCACTTTCCCCCGGGAAAATGGTTGAGGGCAAAAGTGAGTTTAGAAGCTGCATTTTTATATTCTTATTTTTCACGGTTTGTGTTCAATTTCTTGACCATAGTTACATTCGGGGTTAACTTCACCCCCACATGAGTTACATTCAGGATTAATTTCCCCCCACTTTTGTCCATTCGGATTAATTTCACACCCCTGTAGTCACATTGGGAAAAATTTCCCCAACCCTATGTGGTCCATTCAGGATGCCCTTCACCCCCCAACAGAGTTACTTCAGGTTTAAATTCACACCCAATGTTTTACACTCAGGATTAATTCACACCCAATTATTTTAATCGGTTAACTCTCCCTGTAGTTCATTCAAAATTAACTTCCCCCTCGTGTATTACTTTCAGGATTAACTTCACACCCACATGTAGTTACATTAGGTTTTAACTTCCACACCCACAGTAGTTACGTTCAGGATTAACTTCCACCCCCTGTGTTCGTTAGGATTAACTTTCACACCCACATGTAGTTCTTTCAGGATTAACTTCCACCCCACAGTGTTACATTCGGATTAACTTCCACACCCAATGTAGTTACGTTCGGGAAATTAAGTCACCCCACATGTGTTACATTCAGGTTTAAACTTCCACACGCAGTGTTACATTCAGGATTAACTTCCACACCCACAGTAGTTAATTAGGATTAATTCCACCCCAACTGAGTTACTTTCAGGTTTATTTCCCACCCCCCCATGTGTTACTTTAGGTTAACATCCACCCACATGTGTTACATTAAGTTAACGTCCCCCATGTAGTTAATTCAGGTTTAAAACTTCCCCCCACATGTAGTTACATTAGGATTAACGTCACCCCCAATGTAGTTATATTGGGGATTAACTTCACCCCAAAACAGTGTTAATTCGGATTAACGTCCACCCACATGTAGTTCATTCAGGTTAATTACACCCACTGTAGTTACTTTCAGGATTAACGCAACCCACATGTAATCACATTCAGGTTTTAACTTCCCCCCCACAGTTACTACGGTTTAAATTAAAAACCCCACATGAATACATTCAGGATTAACTTCTACCCCACATTTTTCTTTCGGTTTAATTCCACCCAATTTAGTTACATTCAGGTTTACGTCCCCCCCGTAATCCCATAAGGATTAACTTCCACACCACATGTTACATACAGGATTAACTTCCACCCACATGTAATCAATTCAGGATTAACTTTCACCCACATGTTAATACAGGTTTAAAACTTCCACACCCACATTTTACATTCGGTTTAAACCCACACCCACATGTAATAAATTTCAGGATTAATTCTACACCCATGTTAATACAGGATTAATTCCCACCCACGTTACAAACAGATTAACTTCCACACCCACTGTTACTTACGGGGGGATTAATTTCCCCACATGTTACAAAAGGATTAACTTCCACCCCACATGAATTCAGGTTTAAACTTCCACACCCACATGTTACTTTCAGGATTACTTTACACCCCATGAATATCAGGTTAAACTTCCCCCCCAAATGTCACATTCAGGAAAACTTCCACCCCACTTCACATTCAGGTTTAAATTTCCCAAACCCCCATGTAATCACTTTCAGGTTTAACTTCCCAACCCCTGTTACATACAGGATTATCGTCCACCCCCACTTGTTCATTCAGGTTTAAAATTTTCTACCCCCAATGTTACATAAGGATTAAGTTCTACACCAAATTTTAAAACGGTTTAAATTTCCCACCCCCAAGTTCTACAGGTTTTAATTCCACCCCCCCTGTTACATTAGGATTAACTTCCACACCACATGTTACATACAGGATTAATTTCCACACGCACATTTTACTTTAGGATTAACGTCTACCCCCACATGTTACATTCGGTTTAATTTCCCCCCCCATTTTAAAATTCAGGATTAATTCCCACACCCACATGTTAATTTCAGGTTTTAATTCCACCCCCACTGTTACATACGGTTTAAACTTCCACACCCCAGTTACTACAGGATTAACTTCCCCCCACTTTTGCATACAGGTTTTACTTCCACCCCCATGTTACTTTCAGGATTAATTCCCACACCCAAAATTAATACAGGATTAATTTCCCACCCCCACAGTATCACTTTCGGATTAACTTCTCACCCACATGTACATTCGGATTAAAATTTCCCACACCCACATTTTACAAAAGGTTAACTTCCAACCCACATGAAATCATTCAGGTTTAAACTTCCACACCAATGTTACTACGGATTAATTTCTCACCCACTTTTACATAAGGATTAATTTCCCACACCACATGTTAATTCAGGTTAACCCCCAAACCCCAGTTACATTAGGATTAACTTCTACACCCACGTTACATACTGATTAATTCCAACCCACATTTTACATTCAGGATTAATTCCACCCCCAAATGTTACTTCAGGATTAACGTTATCCCCACATGTTCTACAGGATTAACTTTCACCCCCAATTTTAACATACAGGATTAATTTCCACACCCACATGTTAATACAGGTTTAAAATTTCTACACCCACATTTTTCATACAGGATTAATTTCCCACCCCCACATGTTAGATACGGGGTTTAACTTCTAACCCACGTTACAACGGGATTAACTTCCTCACCCACTTTACATATGGGATTAATTTTACACCCAATGTTAATCAGGATTAACTTCTACCCCACATGTTCATCGGATTAACTTCCCACCACATGTTAAAAAGGTTAAATCTCACCCACATTTTAATACAGGATTAATTCTCACCCACATGTTACATACGGATTAACTTCCCCCCCCAAATGTTACATTCGGATTTTTCCACCCCCACTGTTACTTTCGGATTAATTCCACACCCACATATCGTCACATTCGTTTAAATTCCACCCCCGAATATCGTAATTTTCGGGATTAACTTCCCACCTAAATTCGTCACATTCAGGTTTAATTCCCACATCACATATCGTCACTTTCAGGATTAACTTCAAACCCCAGCAGTCAATCAGGATTAACTTCCACACCCCATATATGTACTTTAGGATTAATTTCACACCCACTTGTGGTTACATTAGGATTCCTTTCACACCCACTATCGTCACTTTCGGTTCATTTCCCCACCCACAGTAGTCAGGATTAACTTCCACCCCTATGTTACATTTACATAAGGTAATTCCCTTTTTTTTTTTTCCCCAAATTCAATGCTTTTAAAAACAACTTTTACTAAAGATGAAAAATGCAGTTTGGTGAAAAGAATCAAATATACATATACTTGCAAATGTAAGATTTAAAAAATTTTTTCCCTGCTTTATGAATTTCCCCGGTGAATTTTGAAAAATTCCTCACTAATTTGGGACGGGTTTTGCTAAAAATCGGGTCCCAGTTTTGCTTCCGTAATGAGAGTAGATGTTGTTTTTTTGTATTTGATGTTTCTTGGATTTTTAATTGTTGCTGTATTGTTTTTTAATTGTCCCTTTTCTTTTTGTCTAAGATCAGATAAGGAAATTTAAGTTTAAATGAAAATGGAGACTACCAGAACGATAGCGGTTCAGATGGGCAGGAAAATAGCATCGAAACATATTGGTTCCGGTGAGATTCAAAGTTTCGAAGTTGAAAACGAAAACGGTGTTCTACCAGAAGCCCCTTTTTAAACCCCACTACACCGCGCGCACGCAGACGCAGCCTACCCCCGGGTTTTTAAAATTTCCTCTTCCCCTTCCGCTGCGTGCCCCCCTTCCCCCAAGTAAAGAGCTTTGGAATGAAAAATCCCCCTCTCAAACCCGAAAAAAGGGCTTTGTACCTAAGCAAATAGCAGCAGCATATTTGGGCAAAAAAAATCATTTGGGTGTAAGAAGTTGTAGGATTGTCCGGTGGTTGAACCTGATATATCAGTGTACAGACAGCCCAAACCCTTACGTTGATGTGGAAAAAGGGGAAATCATCTTGAAAAAATTTGTTTGGGGGAAGGAGCTTTTATGTCAAGAGGGGGGGCTAGTTACGTCGCAGGAGAACGGCGATGGTCTGGTTTGTAATGTCCCGGTGGAAGTGGAAACAACGCTGACCCAGGGGGACCCTGTCTGACTCTGCATTTACATATAGAAGGGAAATGGACTGCCGAACCCTGTGAATCACGCTTTTTTTCTATCGTAATATGTTAGGGGCATGATATGTTGGCCTGGTTGTTTTGAGATCAGAACGTGGTCACTTTTGTCTGGCGATGGGGGTAGGCCTCATCATCAGAAGACAGGGGGTGCATTTGTTCATTTGCTTTTGGTACGCTTTTTCGTTTTTTTTTTATTTTTCAGTTGTCACAGTAAAAATTTTTCTCTGTGAGGTTGGAGCTCCTCTTATGGGACATGGTCTTACAGTAGAGAGAGGAGAGGAGAGAGGAGAGAGAAAGGAGGAAGAGAGGGGGGAAGAGGAGAGGAGGATTTTAGTCTATTTCCCCTTAAAAAAGATAGTGGGGAGATAGATAGATGTAGATAGTAGATGAAATAACTTTTCCTGTTGCCCGGTTCCCCCCTTCAATTCCTAGCTGCTTTTTTTCACTTAAGTTTTGCCCAGCAAACCCCTGTGTAGATTATTCTTTTCCCCAGCGCTGATGATGTTGAGACGCAAGGGCTTTCTTTTGGTCATTTAAAAAAATTAGCGCCGCGGAGCAGGGAAAATGAATGGTTTTTTTTTAAGCGGATTTCAATGGTCCCATATGCTGCCAGTGAAGGGTTTTATTTTTTAAATTTATGATATATTTTTCAACCGCTTATTCTCATTTTTTTCTTTCATCCGTTCTCCCCCTAACTTTGATTTTGATTTAAAGTATTTGCCAAGTTACTATGTAATGACGGAGGAATTGTTAGTCTGCACTTGTTTTCCCCAGGGACAAAATTGTTCAGACACCACACACACGCACGCACGCACACACACACACACACACACACCCCACACACACACACACACACACACACACCACACAACACACACATAATATATATATATATATATTTTATATATATTATATATAATTTTATATATATATATTATATATATATATATAAATTTAAATTAAATTCCCAAGGATAGTCCCGAGCACCGTTCAGAAACTTACAGAGCAGCTTGGTGTTGCAATGACTGCAAGAAATATTGAATTATAAACAAAGCTTGCTCTTATGTCTTAGTTTGAAGAAATAGGGGAGAGATAAGCATTCATATCTGCAGTGGTAGAAGATTCTGCCTATCCAAAGTATGTGCTTGAGTGGGTAAATTTGGAGAAAAATAAAATAAATGCTTCTCAAAATGAGCCTTTCCCGAAAAGCTTATAGTCCCCAAAGGGGGAGACACCCTCCAATAGGAGGGAAACTCACTAACATATAACTCCTGGTCATATACGGTGGAACGGTGCTCGGTACTTTATCCTTGGAATTTATTAATTTCTTGTATTTTAGTCCCTTGCGGATTCATTCCAAGAACTGGCCCTCAGCACTTGTGTCTTAAGAGGATTTTTTTTATATTTTCTACTTTTCACAAGAAAATGTAGCTTGTTTTGCTCTTTCATGATTTTCTTTTGCTTCTTAGGTGCCACCTTGGTTGTTTTTTTGAAAACTTTAACAAAATACTACGGTATTACACACCAGCCTTTTCTGGGATTGCATTCTTCTTAAAACTGAAAGGCAGAGGAGTCAAATTACCCCTTTCCGCGGTCACTGAGGAGAAACAACCAGGTTTCGAAATATTTGGTATATGACCCGGAGTTATTGTTAGTGAGTTTCCCCCCTATTGGAGGATTCTCCCCCTTGGAGACTATAAGTTGCTGAAGGTCATTTTGAGAAGCATTTATTTTTTTTTTTCCCATTTTACCCATTCAAGCACATACTGTTTGTCACGACGACCCTGGAGGTCTGCCCTGACAGGATCGGTCTAGGTGGGGAGTGAAGGGAGTGACTGACCTCACACGCCCCGCAATGAGACCAACAATAAAAGATTCATACAACACCCCATTTATTCACAACAACACCAATAATAAATAAGCATTCCAACACACACAACATGCACAATCACTATCAAGCATTAAACGCACACAACAGCCAATCACAATCAAGCACTTTCCAAACACACAACACATGCACGATTATAATATAACATTTCTACCATACGACGTACACGTGGTCACAATTACAGCATTCCAGCACATATGACATATTACACAATTCTAAAGAAGCATTTCCAGCATCCATCCCTTCCCACACCTGGAGTGCCTTCCCACACCCCTGCCTCCGGTCAAAGTCTACTGGGAGCACCCTGTCGCACTAGGTGCTCGAACCGGAATTGGTTCTTGAAGGGAGTCGCTCTCAAAGCCGGGACACCCTCGACACACAAGCACGGCACGTGAACGAGCCGCGTCCCGGAGCGGGGCGAGGGTCGGGGGGGGAAACGTGGCGCCAGTTCAATGGAGGTCCTGGCAGGGGGTCCAGCGGCGGCAGTCAAGACGGCGGGCTCCTCTACCAGTCCGCCCGGCCTCCCGACCAGTAGCGTGGCTCCCTCAACCAGCCGTCCGGCACCCATCCAGTACGTACAGGTTCCAGCCAGAGCGTTCGGCCTCAACCAGCACGCCCCCCCCCCCCCCCCCCACCCCCCCCCCTCGGCCCCTCCAGTCCGTGGTCCAGCCAGAGCGTTCAGGCACTCAACCAGCACTTGGCACCATCCAGTCCGGGACTCCGGGGTGAAGCCCCGGGAGGGGGGACGAGGGGTGGGGGGCAAAACGTAGCTCGGGAGGAGAGAAGAAAGGGAGGAGGGAACGGAAGACAGCGAAGCGAGGAAGGGTACTGGCGAACCCCGCCGTCAGTACAGTCTGACCATGCTGTTAAATCCTTAACAGCCACTTGCATGATGGGGCGAGGGGGAGAAGTCTACTAAAATGTACAATTACCCTCAGCTCAACACGACCTGAGCAAAACACTCAGTAACACCATCGAATAAGGAATGTTCAATAGGGTCTTCTCACACGATGCAGGTAAAAAACTGCATTAAATCAAAAGGTTATCAACCAAATCCTGAAATACTCTTCACCTTTCTCTCACTCACGTTTAAACATTTCGCCTTTCTTAGGAAAAAACCAACCCGCGGACCATCCGCTTTATACCTGCAACCACATTGCAAATAATAATTCAATGGCTAATTGTCAAAATTTTATAGCCACATTTCAAAATAACACAAATCTCCAACCAGCATTGCCGAACGAGACAATTCATGCGTACGCACGCTCGCGAACATAAAAATCGATCTGCCTTGCACACACAAACCAGACGGTGGCCAGCAAGATAAGAGACCGGCGAATGTGACAGGGGCGGACGGCGAGACCAAGCAAGTTCCAAACCATGTATCATCCCAGGCTTCTCCTGCCCATCCCCCACCGCATACCGCCCATCACCAGGATGCATAAAAATGGAGTAAAAAGCGACCACCCTTGTCCCACTCCTCGCTTGGAATAATTAGAATGGCCAGGTTAAAGATTGAAATTACCAGAGGAAAAGGCTCAAAAATATTTCTCTTCCAATTTCGAAAACAAAAGAAAATTGCGCAAAAGAGGAGGACTAAAAGCGGCTACAACAACAAACCGCAAAACCAAATCAAACCCGACAACTGATAGCTTCACCAGCTACCCGTGGGCGCGACCCAGAAGTAGCGGCGTCAAAATAGGACTCTCTCTGCCCTCTGGTCCAGTCGAGTGGACAGAGGCACATGTGCGGAAAAAGAAGGAAATGGATGTCACTTACCTCAGGACGACTGTAGGAATTGATGATACGACTGTACCTCCGATGATAGGTGCAGAACCAAGACGGAGCAGGCGCTCCCAGAGACCAACCCTGCTTCCGACGCAGTGATGAGCTAACCTCCCTCGCAATGGCGGCCCAACATTGCCATGCTCGCGTTCACGAGTGAGCCATTACTTCAAACTAAATAGATAATGAAGCACGTGCGACAGGTAAAAAGGACAGCGCGAGAAGGACGATAGACAGACCAAGTACGAGAGCAAGGTACAGCCCCAACCCGTGAAAAACCTACAGGATGGAATAGCAGGGCTGGTGGAAGGTAAGAGAGAAGAATGTGTTAGAGAAAGAGCAAACCGAAGTTGAGGTGAACTCACCAAGGTGCAGAAAGACCGCACCACAAGCCAACCATTAAGGCGGACGGATACACGAAAACAGCAACGACAAAATAAGACAAGATTAACCGAATAATTCCGCTCACCCTAGATGGGTTCAAAAACGTGTCGGCCCTCGTGACAAACTCCGTGACTATACCCCCTTCTAAAGAAGCATCTGTTATCTCTGAGCATAAGTGCTCCTTTGAACCTTGGGACGCCCTGTCGCAAATTCACAACAAATGGGACCGAACCCACACTCCTTTGTGATCGCACGAGTACCGCATACAATTCCCCAAATACAAACATTCCACCCATCTGACATCCACAGCGAATACATAATACTACATATCTATCAACACACCTCTAATGCGAACCATTTCCAACCATGAAACGTACCCTAATCCGAAACCCACTGGTGATCTTCATAACCGTTAACATCACTGAAGTGAAACTGCTCACTACACCTGATACAGAGACCAAAAAGGGGATATACCCTGGTTGAGGGGAACGTGTCCCTCTAACTGATTACAAATGTGCCTGACTACGGAGCTAGGCCTAAGATAGCTCAGCATCGTATTACAGGAACCCTTGATATGACGAAAAGTGAACGCCATGCACTCTGCCGTTCCACTGCATAACACTCATGAGTCGACGACTGCACTGGCCGGATCCGGTCCAAGCACTCGGAGAGGCGATGATCGCTCTCCAGCTACAAACTTCCGGCCCGTACTTCTTTTGGGCACGCCAGTGCGCGTCCAAATTGCCCTGGACGAGGAGTCCACGCCCAAAGTTGGCCCCCGGCATCAGATAGTCCTAATCGGCGGTAGACAGCCTCTGGGTTCGAGCAGATTTACCACTATACGACGTGTCTGCGGTGACCGCGATTGGATGGTGGATTAATGGGTTCACCAGGTCGACCCCAACCTTGCTGAATGGACTCCCCAACCAGTGGCACTGACCCCAAGGGGGAACACGCTTCAAAGCGACCCTTGGCGTTGTCGCTGGCGACATCGCTAACAGCGGCAGTTGCTAACCAGTGAGATCATCCCTGGCCAAAGAAGTCTTGTGTCTTACCCGCTCGAGACAGTCCGCTTTGAGCCCATAACGGACTGCCATAGGTGAATCATGGGCCTGCCGGAGGAGAAAGATTCTCGCAAGCTCGTTCGGGGAAAACGACAAGCTGCTTGGCACACGATTCTGCTTGAGTGAACAAACCCTAAAGAGGATCCCCTTGTGGAGCTTCAAGCTCACCTTGCGTGTAGGGCCCGACTGAGTGGACGGATCCACAAGTTGTTCGTAGGGTTTGGGACAACCAAGTCCCTGGGGCCTGAAGCGAGTAATGCTAGCAGGATCGGCCCTTGCCAGATCCTGTCAGAGGATCGGGCATGAAGAACGGGACGCAATTCCTGTTCCTGCTTCTTAGCGTTGGCGCGTCCTGTGGTGACTCCACACAACTGCCTGTACGGGCAAATCGTTAGGAACGGGCTGACTGCGTCCGTACTGTGAGGTGATAGTATTACTATGATAAGGGGAATACAGAGGTCGCTCCACCGCGCTGGGGCCCATACTTCGCCACAGGAAGTAGTGGTGAGGTGATAGGAATAAGTACAGAAAGACGGGTGGAAGGTCCACCACCAGCTCAACCGCACACATCATAAAACTAGCGCCCGGCCGGGCCTCAGGGGAAACCAAATCTTTGTCCACAAAGAGTGTTGTGCTCCGATCCCTGATGGTGTCGACCAAGGTGAGACACCATCACCCAGAGAGAAACACTGGGCACTCTGAATCACCAGAAGCTGGATGGAACCCAGTTAGCCGAGGCACGAGGAGTGGTAAAGGGACAGCCCACGGACTACAGCGGCTTTAGGGACAATCTTTCCTAATGTGGCCAGGACGACCACAAAGAAAAACACAGTCGGGGCGCTGAAATCCCCGAGAACTGCTGCTTGTTCACCCCGCCTAGCAAGTTGTCGGCGGCCGCCTTATTGCCACTAATCCTGTGGGAGGGCTTCCTCCTCTGTATCTGGGCGATGCCTATAAGCCTGCGAGAGCTTCAGGCAAAACACTCAGCGGTATGAATGCCAGCCGCGTAAAATCCTGGAGGTGCCTTGTCTGCTATCCGGATTTCTCAACTGGGGACACAAGATGTTTGGGTTGAGCTGTTCAATGAGGATCAGATCCTCCAGCTCCAAACTTGGCCAACTGACGCCAGTTACACTGCGCTTTTGCGCAGGGCCTAATCACCAAACTGCACGAAGGTCTCGTCGTTATTCTTCTTCATGGACCTGACTTCCTCCTGTACGTCCTCTGGGGCACGTGTGGGAACGCTTACGCAGAGCCAACTGATGTCTGCATAAGACGCGATTCGTTTAGAAGTGAGAACACACTCCCTTTGCAAGCACCAGATAGATCCAGGAGAAAAAACGGTGCATGGCCTTTTGTTCCTCAGACAATGGTATGAACTAGCAACATTGTCAAAAATGCTATTAGGAAATATCAATGTCCTCACTAGGTCTGAACTTCTGGAAGCTTTAAATTTTGGGCCTCTAACTCTATCACCTGCCATGTCGATCAACCCCTGATTTACAGATGTGGGCGTCCGCGAAAAGAAGTTGTTTCCATCTCCTCCTACCGCAGAGGCTCTTCCAATCCTGTCTACAGTTCTCTCCTACGGAGGGCAGCCTACCTTCCCTCCGCTGAGCAGCCTCTTCCTTACGAAGGGCCTCCTGTCGGCGGCCAGCTTCTCTCTCGCAGCAATAGCCTCTTCAATGCAGAATCTCCTGTCTCTCAGTTCCTCTCTGCGCAGGAGCCTCCATCCTATCCAACTCTTACCTACGCTGCAGCAGCTCCTTCCCTACGCTGCCCGCTCCAGAAACATTCAGGCGACGGAGGTGATGTCGGGCGGGGTTTCACCACTCCGACACGGCAGAGAGATGACCCGTATGACCCGTCCCTTGGGTCTGGACCTTCTCCATGGGAATGTCCCCCGGGGCATACTCCGTACGAGGGGAAGCATGGCAGAAAGGGGGCTATGGTTTCTGCGACTCAAACGAAGCCACAGTCTGCTTCGCTATACTCTGTACGATTCGAGGGAAGTGCCAGTCAGTAGGGGTCTCAGCAGGGAAGACCCCCAGCGAAGAGGTAGTAAAGTACTCACAGGTCAGAGAGATCTGCTGTAGACAGCTACAATCGGAATAAGTAAGAAAGTTACCGTAGTGCGAAGTAATGGTACTAATGAAGTAGGGACTACAGTAACATTTTGAATACCCTTCTTTCTTCGACGCCCCGCGTCGCCATACCACCAGCACCGGACGTGGCCACATGACAATATATCCTACAGTTATCAAATACAGGGGAAGACAATTCCCTTTGAAAAACAAATATTTTAGGGGACCCTGTGTGTATATGTGGTGTATGTGTGTGTGTGCGTGTCGTTGCGGACAAGTTCCAGGTGCTCCACTCTGGCACACCGCGCTCTTACAAAACGAGCAAACAGTTGCGGTGGGCTCACCGAAAAAAAACAACAAACAAAAACTATGTCCTCGGCTGCCCCACTCTGGCAACCACCGCGCCCACAGCCACCGGCAACAGTGCGGTGGGGCTGGCGGAGAAAAACAAACAGGCAGGACGGAATCGGAGAGAGGGGGGAAAATAAAATGCACAAACGTCCGATACAAACCCCCTGTACTCAATCACCCGGAGCGAAGAAAAAACTAGAAACTGGCTAAATACAAAAAGGAATGGCAGACTGAGCGGCAAAAGAGAGGCAAGACTTTACGGCCGTTTACCTGCGTGAGGTACCCGGCGGAAGGAGGTCTGGACGCGTGTCGACTCCCCTCGGTTACCTTCGACTCCGAAGTCACACCGGATGTTCCCTCAGGCCACAAAAAAGACTCCTTCACGCTAGAGTCAACCCAGCCACCACCACAAACAAACACGAAAACTGACTAAACATATCAAAACAGACAAACTAGCGAAAACATGAGGTACTCCGCGAAACGAGAGAAGACAGCAGAGCCCTTACATCCCGGACTGAGCCCCCACAATTGTCACGACCGACCCCTGGAGGATCTTGCCCTGAAAGGATTCGGTCTAGGTGGAGGAGGGAGGTGACTTGACCTCACACGCCCCGCAAGAGACAACACAATAAGATTACGATTACAACACCCCATTTATTCACACACACAATTAATAAAAAGCATTCCATCACAACACAACATGCACAATCACAATCAGCATTCCAAACCGCACACCACAACATTGGCACAATCACAATCCAGCCACTCCAACACACACAACGCATGCACGATTATAAATAAACATTTCACCATACGGACGGCTACACAATCACAATTACAGCATTCCAGCACAAAGGACATATACCACAAAATATAAAGAAGCATTTTAACCAGCATCCATTCCCTTCCCACACCCCTGGAGTGCCTCCACACCCTATGCCTACCGACAAGTTACTGGAGAGCACCCTAGTACGCACTACGAGTGTACCGAACCGGATTGGCTTCTTGAAGGGAGTCGCTCAAACCGATCACCCTCGGACACACAATGCAGCAGTGAAAGAGCGGTTCCGGATGGGGGGGGGGGGGGGGGCGCGGGGGGGGAGAAAACGTCAGGCGCTGTTACTGAGAGGTCCTGGACGGGGGTCGTGGACCCGGCCGTCCAAAGACGGCTGGGCTCCGCTACCAGTCGCGAGGTCCCCGACCCAAGAGCGTGGCCTCAACTCCAGCACGTGCCACCATCCAGTCCGTGGTTCCAGCCAGAGCGTGGCCTCAACCAGCACGTACGGGCACCATCCAGTCCGTGGTCCCCAGCCAGGAGCGTGGCCTTCAACCACGCACCGTGAGCACCATCCTCAGTCCGGACTCCGGGTGAAGCCCGGAGGGGGGGGGGGGGGGGGGGGGGGAACAACCGGTAGCTGGTCGAGGAGAGAAGAAAGGGAGGGAAGGACGAGAAGGAATGAGGAAGGGTACTGGAACCCCGCTTTCAGTACAGTCTTGACCCATGCTGTAAATCTTAACAGCACTCGATTGATGGGCGACGGGGGAGTATACTAAAAGTACCCAATACCCCAGCTAACACGACCTGAGCTTAAAAACAGTAAACCATCGAATCAGGAATGTTCCACTTGGGTCTTTCACACGTGCAGGTAAAAAACTGCACTCGCTCTCACTCGCACTCACACAGGTTCATATAAACAAATATGCCCCCAACTTATCGTCACCAGTTGTCATCTCACCCCCTCACCGTTCCCCCCTCCACCTACACATCCCGCCACCCCTGCCCCTTTCTTCCAGCGACCAATACCCACCCCCAACACCACAGTGCCCACCCGACCCCAATCCGCTTTCACACCTGCCACCACCTCCCTTTACGCCAACTATCACATAAATTCATGGCATAATTGTCACATTTATACGCCACACTGTCAAAAATAACACAAATCTCCAACCACGCAATTCCCGACGACAAATCATGCGTACGCACGCTCGCGAAACATAAACTCGTTCTCCTTGCACACACAAACAGACGGTGGCCCGAAAAAGGATAAGCAGAGTTTCCCGGCGAAATGTGAAAGGGGCGGACGAGCGAGACCAAGCAAGTTCCAACTCCTGAATCACCAGGTTTCTCCCCATCCCACCGGGACTTAACCGCTCACCAGATGCATAAACAGGAGAGAAAGAATTTTGGAAATAAATTTAGAATGGCCAGGTTTAAAGATTGAATTAACAGGAGGAAGAAAAAGGTCTCAAACAATATTTCTCTTACAATTTGAAAAAAACAAAAGAAAAATTGCGCAAAAGAGAGGGACTTAGACGGCTAACAACTCAAAAACAAACCAAAACAAACAAACCACGAAAATGATGCTTACCAGCTACCCGTGGGCGACAGGAAGAAAGAAGGGGCCAGTTCATAACGACTCTCTTGCCCTCTGTCCAGTCGAGACGGACAGAGGCACAGGTGCGGAAAAAGAGAAGTGATGTTCCCTCCTCCTACAGGCGACTTGTATGGGCATTGAACGATACCGACTGTCCCTTCGATGATACGGTGAAGAAACCAAGACCGGAGAAGGCGCTCCCAGAGACATCTTCGCTCGAATGTGAAGAGCTAACCTCCCTCGCAATGGCGGCGAACATGCCCATTGCTGCGTTCACAGAGTGGATAACTTCAAACTTAAAAGAAATGAAGCACGCTGCAAAGGGTAAACAGACAGGGCGAGAGGGCCGAATAGCACAGGCAAGTTCGAGAGAAATGTACCAGCCCACCGTGCACCTACAGGAAGAATTAGCACGTGGCAGTGGAAATAACGAGAGAGCGAGAGAGAAAGCAAACCGAAGTTTGAGCTGAAACTACACCAAGGTAGCAACCGCCACCACAAGCACATTAAGAGGAAGGATACAGACGGACAACAGCAACGGGACAACTAAACAAACGAATAAATTTTCCGCACCCTAGATGGGTCAAACGTCGTAGGCACTCGTGATCAAAACTCGTGATGACCACTGTTAGTTTAGATAGGCCGAATTTATCTACCACACTGCCAGATATGAATGCTTATCTCTTCCCTATTTCTTCAATCTAAGACATAAGAGCAGCTTTGTTTTTAATTCAATATTATATATATATATATATATATATATATATATATATATATACATATATATATATAATTATATATGGGTGGTGATAGTGTGAGGTGGAGAGAGAGAGAGAGTTTAGATTGATGTAAGTTTGTTTCCGCTTGTTTGGTTTCTCTGGAATGGCTCACTTTTTAGTTTTGTCAACACTATGCCTGGCTAGGCATGAAAGATAAAACAATACGAAGACAAAAAATACAAAACAAAAAAAGAAAAGGAAATCGTGATGATGCAAGGCCGTCATTCGACATAACTAGCGAAGATGGGAGATCAGATTCCGTTTTTAACCCTCCAGTCAGTGCGGCTATGCTAATTTGTTTGTTCGTCGATCTGCCAGCGAGTATAACGAAAAACTACCGAGCCTAATTATGGAACATTTTGAAAAAAAAAATTGCCGGCATGGTCCCCTTTGTGCGGACTCCGGAGTAAACGACAGATCTGGATCGTACTTTGTTCTATTGTTCACTTTTGTATCTGCTTTATATGAAAAGTACCGTGGACCATTTTTGGATATATTACAAAATGTAAAAACGTTCACTGTTCAAAATATCATCATTTTCTCGTATTACGTGTCTTGTGTCTGTTTGTAGGCAAAACATTTGTGTTAACGTCTTTGCGGGCATCGTGTTTCCAAAGCGCCCCCTTCTAGTTCTTTCCGTAGGCCTTTCAGGGATGGAAGTTTCAAAATGCTTTGCATAATATCTAATCAGAAAAAAGGCCATCTCGAGGCTATCCGAAGAATTCAAACATATGACGTTATTTTGATACTTTTGGGATTTTAAAACCTTGTTTCGACTATTTTTTTTTTTGAAAAAATGGAGTAGTGGAACTGGGAAGGCGCGGCGATTACGAAAGCCCAAAGATAGGAATAGAGTTTTAGAACTTACGCCAATGACATTGGACAAACAAAGCACAAGACAAGGACACGATGCATTTCAAACCACGTGGGTCTTCATCAGGCGAAAAAAAATAAATCACATTTAATACATGTGGGACAGTACAAAACTACGAAAAACAAAAAAAAAAGGAGGGAATGAAAAATTATTTATCCGAAAATTCCCCCAGGGAAAAAGCGGAATGAATGGGGCCAGGGGGATTATGGGGAGAAAAACAGGGGGGGGGGGGGGGTTTTTGGGGGTTGCGTAGGGAGGTGTGTGTGGTGAGATAGGGTTTTGTTCTAGTTTATAGGATGGTAAATTTTGTGATGGTTGTGGTAATGGTGGAAGATAATGATAAAAAAAAAGGTTGTGTGTGTGTGTGTGGGGATTAAAGGGAGGACAAAACAAAATTAAGATTAGATAGATGGAGGGTTGCTGTAATACTGTATAAGTGGTGAAGAGGATGTGTGTGGTGGTATGTAAGTAGTGTGTGTGTGTGTGTATGTGTGTGTGTTGTAGGGATATTGCCAACTGATGTGGAAGAGGTGGGTATGGTGTTTGGTTATTGTTGGATATGATGCCTTGGGGTGTAGTGTGCCCAGTTTGGAAATGAGATGGATTCTTG
>JAFLJL010000293.1:0-2500 GCA_018398815.1 Conus ventricosus | reverse complement strand
CCCTTCCTGTCTCCACCCCCTCCTGCCTCAACCCCCCTTCCTGTCTCCACCCTGCACCGCCTTCCTGCCTCAACCCCCTTCCTGTCTCCACCCCTTCCTGTCTCCACCCTCCACCGCCTTCCTGTCTCCACCCCCTTCCTGCCTCCATCCCCTCCGCCCCCTTCCTGCTCCATCCCATTCCTCTCCACCCCCTTCCTGCCTCCATCCCCTCCGCCCCCTTCCTGCCTCCACCGCCTTCCTGCCTCCATCCCCTTCCTGTCTCCATCCCATTCCTGCCTCCACCCCTCCGCCCCCTTCCTGCCTCCACCCCCTTCCTGTCTCCCATCCCATTCCTGCCTCCACCCCCTTCCCCCCCCCTCTCACCTCCCCCCCTTCCTGTCTCCATCCCATTCCTGCCTCCACCCCTCCGCCCCCTTCCTGCCTCCACCCCCTTCCTGTCTCCATCCCCTTCCTGCCTCCATCCCCTTCCTGTCTCCATCCCCTTCCTGTCTCCATCCCCTTCCTGCCTCCACCCCCCTTCCCGCCTCCACCCCCTTCCTGTCTGCATCCCCTTCCTGCCACCATCCCCTTCATGCTCCACCGCCTTCCTGCCTCCACCCCCTTCCTGCCTCCACCCCCCGCCCCCTTCCTGCCTCCACCCCTCCGCCCCCTTCCTGCCCTCCCCCTTCCTGTCTCCATCCCCTTCCTGTATCCATCCCCTTCCTGTCCTCCACCTCCTTCCTGCCTCCACCCCCTTCCTGTCTCCATCCCCTTCCTGCCTCCACCGCCTTCCTGTCCCATCCCCTTCCTGTATCCATCCCCTTCCTGTCTCCATCCCTTCCCTGTCTCCATCCCCTTCCTGCCTCCATCCCCTTCCTGCCTCCACCCCCTTCCTGTCTCACCCCCTTCCTGCCTCCACCCCCTTCCTGTCTCCACCCCCTTCCTGTCTCCACCCCCCCACCGCCTTCCTGTCTCCACCCTCCACCGCCTTCCTGCCTCCACCCTCCACCCCCCTTCCTGTCTCCACCCTCCACCGCCTTCCTGTCTCCATCCTTCACCGCCTTCCTGTCTCCACCGCCTTCCTGTCTCCTGTCTCCACCGCCTTCCTGTCTCCACCGCCTTCCTGCCTCCACCCTCCACCGCCTTCCTGCTCCACCCCCTCTCCTGTCTCCACCCTCCACCGCCTCCTGTCTCCACCTCCACCGCCTTCCCTGTCTCCACCCCCTTCCTGTCTCCACCCTCCACCGCCTTCCTGTCTCCACCCTCCACCGCCTTCCTGTCTCCACCGCCTTCCTGCCTCCACCCTCCACCGCCTTCCTGTCTCCACCCTCCACCGCCTTCCTGTCTCCACCCTCCACCCCCTTCCTGTCTCCACCCCCTTCCTGCCTCCACCCTCCACTGCCTTCCTGTCTCCACCCTCCACCGCCTTCCTGTCTCCACCCTCCACCCCCTTCCTGTCTCCACCCCCTTCCTGCCTCCACCCCCTTCCTGTCTAAACCCCCTTCCTGCCTCCACCCCCTTCCTGTCTCCACCCCCCTTTCCTGTCTCCACCCTCCACCGCCTTCCTGCCTCCACCGCCTCCAGCCTCCACCGCCTTCCTGCCTCCACCCCCTTCCTCTCCACCCCCTTCCTGTCTCCATCCCCTTCCTGCTCCACCCCCTTCCTGTCTCCACCCCTTCCTGTCTCCATCCCCTTCTGTCTCCATCCCCTTCCTGTCTCCACCCCCTTCCTGTCTCCATCCCCGTCCTGTCTCCACCCCCTTCCTGTCTCCACCCCCTTCCTACATCCACCCCCTTCCTGTCTCCACCCCTCCACCCCCTTCCTGCCTCCACCCCCCTTCCTGTCTCCACCCCCTTCCTCCTCCACCCCCTTCCTGTATCCACCCCCCTTCCTGTCTCCACCCCCTTCCTGCCTCCACCCCCTTCCTGCCTCCACCCCATTCCTGTCTCCACCACCTTCCAGTCTCCACCCCCTTCCTGTCTCCACCCGCCTTCCTATCTCCACCCCTTTCCTGCCTCCACCCATTCCTGTCTCCACCCCCTTCCTGCCTCCACCCATTCCTGTCTCCACCACCTTCCTGTCTCCACCCCCTTCCTGTTCCACCGCCTTCCTATCTCCACCCCCTTCCTGCCTCCACCCCATTCCTGTCTCCACCCCCTTCCTGCCTCCACTCCATTCCTGTCTCCCACCACCTTCCTGTCTCCACCCCCTTCCTGTCTCCACCCCCTTCCTGCCTCCCACCCCCTTCCTGCCTCCATCCCCTTCCTGCCTCCACCCCTTCCTGTCTCCACCCCCCTTCCTGCCTCCACCCTCCTGCTCCACCCATTCCTGCTCCCCCCTTCCCCCCCTTTCCCCCCCTTCCCCTCCACCCTTCCTTCCTCCCCTCCCCCCCTTCCTGCCCCACCCCTTCCCCCTCCCCCCCCTTCCTGCCCCCACCCCTTCCTTCTCCCCCCCCTTCCTCTCCACCCCCCCTTTCCCCCCCCCCTCCCCACCCCCTTCCTTTTCCCCCCCCACCCCCCTT
>JAFLJL010000291.1:46953-59669 GCA_018398815.1 Conus ventricosus | reverse complement strand
AATAGCATGCAGCAGTCAGATGGGCTTTTAAAGACATTCTTCATCCCTCTGCCCTACTAAATCTTCCCGCCTTTTAACCCACCGGCTGCCACCACACCTTCTCCCCCCTTCTTCCCTCCCTACACACCCTGCCCTGCCTGCGTGCGTGCGCGCGTTTACACCACAACCTTTCCACCCCACCCCCCCGACCCCCAGAACGCCAACATAGATCACAGGATTTTTGAAGTTGATCATCTTCATACCTCAACACAAGAAAAGGGGCTCAGACACACACACACACACACACACACACACACACACACACACACACACACACCGCCACCCCCCATCCCCCGCAGCCTCCCTCCCCTCCTCCCTCCCCTCCCCCCTCCCCCGGCCTCTTCCTCCCAACCTCTATCAGATCGACACACACACGTTAACCGAAAAAGATGAAGAGGCAAAAAAAAAAAAAAAAGGAAAAAAAAAAAAAAAAGAGGAAAGAAACCAAGCAATCAAAAAATTCCGCTTCTCATTATAAATCCGTCGGCGCTGCCGAGACTCAAACCTAGCCACCCCCAAGTTCGAGTTTGGGAAGCCAGTGTCGTCACCGCTGGACCAATGCTCCAGGCTGCTCCCCGTGTGCCTTCTTCAACGGAAAAGTGTAAACGGCAAGAAGAGGGGAAAAGAACCAGGCGGCTTTAGTAGTGGGCAGCACACAGGGCAGTACACCACAGACAGCACAGAGAGGACAGATGGCTTTGGTAGTGGGCAGCACACAGGGCAGTACAGCACAGACAGCACAGAGAGGACAGATGGCTTTGGTAGTGGGCAGCAAACAGGGCAGTACAGCACAGACAGCACAGAGAGGACAGATGGCTTTGGTAGTGGGCAGCACGGGGCAATAACACCACAGACAGCACAGAGAGGACAGATGGCTTTGGTAGTGGGTAGCACACAGGGCCACACACCACAGACAGCACAGAGAGGACAGATGGCTTTGGTAGTGGGCAGCACCGGGCAGTACACCACAGACAGCACAGAGAGGACAGATGGCTTTGGTAGTGGGCAGCACACAGGGCAGTACAACCACAGACAGCACAGGGAGGACAGATGGCTTTGGTAGTGGGCAGCACCGGGCAGTACACCACAGACAGCACAGAGAGGACAGATGGCTTTGGTAGTGGGCAGCACACAGGGCAGTACACCACAGACAGCACAGAGAGGACAGATGGCTTTGGTAGTGGGCAGCACGGGGCAGTAACACCACAGACAGCACAGAGAGGACAGATGGCTTTGGTAGTGGGCAGCACACAGGGCAGTACACCACAGACAGCACAGAGAGGACAGATGGCTTTGGTAGTGGGCAGCACGGGGCAGTACACCACAGACAGCACAGAGAGGACAGATGGCTTTGGTATGGGCAACACGGGGCAGTACACCACAGACAGCACAGACAGCACAGATGGCTTTGGTAGTGGGCAACACGGGGCAGTACAGCACAGACAGCACAGAGAGGACAGATGGCTTTTGTAGTGGGCAACACGGGGCAGTACAGCACAGACAGCACAGAGAGCACAGAGAGGGCAGATGGCTTTGGTAGTGGGCAGCACGGGGCAGTACACCACAGACAGCACAGACAGCACAGAGAGGACAGATGGCTTTGGTAGTGGGCAGCACGGGGCAGTACACCACAGACAGCACAGACAGCACAGAGAGGACAGATGGCTTTGGTAGTGGACAGCACACAGGGCCACACACCACAGACAGCACAGAGAGGACAGATGGCTTTGGTAGTGGACAGCACGGGGCAGTACACCACAGACAGCACAGAGAGGACAGATGGCTTTGGTAGTGGGCAGCACGGGGCAGTACACCACAGACAGCACAGAGAGGACAGATGGCTTTGGTAGTGGGCAGCACACAGGGCCACACACCACAGACAGCACAGAGAGGACAGATGGCTTTGGTAGTGGGCAGCACGGGCAGTACACCACAGACAGCACAGAGAGGACAGATGGCTTTGGTAGTGGGCAGCACGGGGCAGTACACCACAGACAGCACAGAGAGGACAGATGGCTTTGGTAGTGGGCAGCACGGGGCAGTACACCACAGACAGCACAGAGAGGACAGATGGCTTTGGTAGTGGACAGCACGGGGCAGTACACCACAGACAGCACAGAGAGGACAGATGGCTTTGGTAGTGGACAGCACGGGGCAATAACACCACAGACAGCACAGACAGCACAGAGAGGACAGATGGCTTTGGTAGTGGGCAGCACGGGGCAGTACACCACAGACAGCACAGAGAGGACAGATGGCTTTGGTAGTGGGCAGCACGGGGCAGTACACACCACAGACAGCACAGAGAGGACAGATGGCTTTGGTAGTGGGCAGCACGGGCAGTACACCACAGACAGCACAGAGAGGACAGATGGCTTTGGTAGTGGGCAACACGGGGCAGTACACCCACAGACAGCACAGAGAGGGCAGATGGCTTTGGTAGTGGGCAGCACACAGGGCAGTACATCACAGACAGCACAGAGAGGGCAGATGGCTTTGGTAGTGGGCAGCACACAGGGCAGTACATCACAGACAGTACAGAGAGGACAGATGGCTTTGGTAGTGGGCAGCACGGGGCAGTACACCACAGACAGCACAGACAGCACAGAGAGGGCAGATGGCTTTGGTAGTGGGCAGCACACAGGGCAGTACATCACAGACAGCACAGACAGCACAGAGAGGACAGATGGCTTTGGTAGTGGGCAGCACGGGCAGTACACCACAGACATCACAGACAGCACAGACAGCACAGAGAGGACAGATGGCTTTGGTAGTGGGCAACACGGGGCAGTAACACCACAGACAGCACAGACAGCACAGAGAGGACAGATGGCTTTGGTAGTGGGCAGCACAGGGCAGTACAGCACAGACAGCACAGAGAGGACAGATGGCTTTGGTAGTGGACAGCACACAGGGCAGTACAGCACAGACAGCACAGAGAGGACAGATGGCTTTGGTAGTGGACAGCACACAGGGCCACACACCACAGACAGTACAGAGAGGGCAGATGGCTTTGGTAGTGGCAGCACGGGGCAGTACACCACAGACAGCACAGACAGCACAGAGAGGACAGATGACTTTGGTAGTGGGCAGCACGGGGCAGTACACCACAGACAGCACAGAGAGGACAGATGGCTTTGGTAGTGGACAGCACGGGCAGTACACCACAGACAGCACAGAGAGGACAGATGGCTTTGGTAGTGGACAGCACGGGGCAGTGCACCACAGACAGCACAGAGAGGACAGATGGCTTTGGTAGTGGACAGCACGGGGCAATAACACCACAGACAGCACAGAGAGGACAGATGGCTTTGGTAGTGGGCAGCACGGGCAGTACACCACAGACAGCACAGAGAGGACAGATGGCTTTGGTAGTGGGCAGCACACAGGGCAGTACATCACAGACAGTACAGAGAGGGCAGATGGCTTTGGTAGTGGGCAGCACGGGGCAGTACACCACAGACAGCACAGACAGCACAGAGAGGGCAGATGGCTTTGGTAGTGGGCAGCACACAGGGCAGTACATCACAGACAGCACAGACAGCACAGAGAGGACAGATGGCTTTGGTAGTGGGCAGCACGGGCAGTACACCACAGACATCACAGACAGCACAGACAGCACAGAGAGACAGATGGCTTTGGTAGTGGGCAACACGGGGCAGTACACCACAGACAAGCACAGACAGCACAGAGAGGACAGCTGACTTTGGTAGTGGGCAGCACGGGGCAGTACACCACAGACAGCACAGAGAGGACAGATGGCTTTGGTAGTGGACAGCACGGGCAGTACACCACAGACAGCACAGAGAGGACAGATGGCTTTGGTAGTGGACAGCACGGGGCAGTACACCACAGACAGCACAGAGAGGACAGATGGCTTTGGTAGTGGACAGCACGGGGCAATAACACCACAGACAGCACAGACAGCACATAGAGGACAGATGACTTTGGTAGTGGGCAGCACGGGCAGTACACCACAGACAGCACAGAGAGGACAGATGGCTTTGGTAGTGGCAGCACGGGCAGTACACCACAGACAGCACAGACAGCACAGAGAGGACAGATGGCTTTGTAGTGGACAGCACGGGGCAATAACACCACAGACAGCACAGACAGCACAGAGAGGACAGATGGCTTTGGTAGTGGACAGCACGGGACAGTTACACCACAGACAGCACAGAGAGGACAGAGAGCACAGATGGCTTTGGTAGTGGGCAGCACGGGGCAGTACACCACAGACATCACAGAGAGGACAGAGAGCACAGATGGCTTTGGTAGTGGGCAGCACGGGGCAGTACACCACAGACATCACAGAGAGGACAGAGAGCACAGATGGCTTTGGTAGTGGGCAACACGGGGCAGTACAGCACAGACAGCACAGAGAGCACAGATGGCTTTGGTAGTGGGCAACACGGGGCAGTACAGCACAGACAGCACAGAGAGGACGGAGAGCACAGATGGCTTTGGTAGTGGCAACACGGGGCAGTACAGCACAGACAGCACAGAGAGGACAGAGAGCACAGATGGCTTTGGTAGTGGCAACACGGGCAGTACAGCACAGACAGCACAGAGAGCACAGATGGCTTTGGTAGTGGGCAGCACGGGGCAGTACACCACAGACAGCACAGAGAGGACAGATGGCTTTGGTAGTGGGCAGCACAGGGCAGTACAGCACAGACAGCACAGAGAGGACAGATGTGGCGCTTCGAGACTTGACCAGTTTGCTTGGACTTTTTAGTCACGAACGCAAAGGTGCGCGCCTGTACGCGCGAGTACACACACACACACACACACACACACACACACACACACACACACACACACACACACACACACACACACACACACACACACACACACACGCACACACAGACACGCCTCCCATTGTTCTTTTTTGCGAAAAAAGAGCAGCCCAACACCAGATCTCAGAGAGCGGCTTTTGATCTTATTGATCGGTCCTTTGATTCGCCATTTTCCTCCTTCCTTTTGGTCCAAACCCTCCGTCTGTGATGTATGTCGTCCCCCCCCCCCCCCCCTCCCCCAGCCCCCTCCTCCACCCCCACCCAGTTCCCTCCCTCACTTCTACGCCTTCCCCACTACCACCATGCCCCCCTCTCTCTCTCTCTCTCTCTCTCTCCTCTCTCTCTCTCATCTCTCTCTCTCTCTCCACTCTCCTCTCTCTCTCTCTCTCTCTCTCGTGTCGGGAGGTGGAGTCGGAAAGGGGGGTGGAGGGGAGGGAATGGGGTGTGGGGGGTGTGAGTTGCTGAACATAGTACGTGCTGGCGTCTCGGTTTTCCGATCTTGATTTAACTTATCTAAAAGAAGGAAACTCTCTCTCTCTCTCTTCTCTCTTCTCTCTCTCTCTCTCTCTCTCCTCTCCTCTCTCTCTCTCTCTCTCTCTCTCTGTTATACACATAGAAATCTAAAGTCCCCATTTTCCATTCTGACGGATTTGAAATGAGACTTTGACAAGTTCTATTCTTACTAACCTTGAAATGATCTTTCTTAGCAGATGTAACGACTACCGGATTGAGACAGGTCACTCAGCTTGGAAATAGCACTTACTTGGAGCTTTCCACAGACCTCCGTCCGTTTGTAGATGTTGTTACCCGCCGAAGAATTGAACTCAGGACTCTCAACCTCATCCTGTGCTGGTAGACTTCAACTCATGTTTCCCTTGCTTGTAAAGTTTTCTATTAAAAAAGAAAAAAAGAAGAAAAAAAAAAGAAAGACAAGGAAAAACCCCGACATTGCACAACACGGAGATACAATAGGAAATGAAATGAAACAGCAGATGTGAAGTTTGACTCCAGCGGTATCCCACATTTCAAAATAAGTCATTCATTGTTTTTTCTCTTGGTGACACCTCCCTCTTCCCTACTTTCACACTTGTGTCCACAGATACTGTACCCCACCCCTCACTCTCCCAGGTTTTCTTCTCCCCCCACCCCCCCACCCACCCCCCCACCCCCACCCCCTGCGGGCTGTCTGTAACCAAACGATTCGAGCAAAGGCTGACCAACCCAAAGTCACCAATATACACTCAAAGCTAACCAACCCAAAGTCACCGATATACACACACAAGCTAACCAACGCAAAGTCACCGATATACACTCAAAGCTGACCAACCCAAAGTCACCGATATACACTCAAAGCTGACCAACCCAAAGTCACCGATATACACTCAAAGCTAACCAACCCAAAGTCACCGATATATACACAAGCTAACCTACCCAAAGTCACCGATATACACACAAAGCTAACCAACCCAAAGGCACCGATATATACACAAAGCTAACCAACCCAAAGTCACCGATATACACACAAAGCTAACCGACCCAAAGTCACCCGATATACACACAAAGCTAACCAACGCAAAGTCACCGATATACACTCAAAGCTGACCAACCCAAAGTCACCGATATACACTCAAAGCTAACCAACCCAAAGTCACCGATATACACTCAAAGCTAACCAACCCAAAGTCACCGATATACACTCAAAGCTAACCAACCCAAAGTCACCGATATACACTCAAAGCTGACCAACCCAAAGTCACCGATATACACACAAAGCTAACCAACCCAAAGTCACCGATATACACTCAAAGCTAACCAACCCAAAGTCACCAATATACACTCAAAGCTAACCAACCCAAAGTCACCGATATACACTCAAAGCTAACCAACCCAAAGTCACCAATATACACTCAAAGCTAACCAACCCAAAGTCACCGATATACACTCAAAGCTAACCAACCCAAAGTCACCGATATACACTCAAAGCTAACCAACCCAAAGTCACCAATATACACTCAAAGCTAACCAACCCAAAGTCACCGATATACACACAAAGCTAGCCAACCAAAGTCACCGATATACACACAAAGCTAACCAACCCAAAGTCACCGAGATACACACAAAGCTAAACCAACCCAAAGTCACCGAGATACACACAAAGCTAACCAACCCAAAGTCACCGAGATACACACAAAGCTAACCAACCCAAAGTCACCGATATACACACAAAGCTAACCAACCCAAAGTCACCGATACACACACAAAGGAATAGGAGCAGTCAGTCTGCTGGACTGAACTGGACAAAGGCTAGACGGGCCAACCTGAACTACGAAAAACAAAGGAGAACAAAGAATTTGTGCCGTGCTGAACTGGGCAAAAGGTAGCTAGCCAAAACAAAGCCACAAACACGGAACAAAGGGAGAAGACGAACGACAATTTTGGTGTGTTGATGTGGGCCAAAGGCTAGACAACCCAAAGTCACCAAGAAAAGGCAGAGAAAGAAGAATGACTCGTCATTGTGTACTACGGTCCATGGTGGGCCAAAGGCTAGACAACCCAAAGTCACCAAGAAAAGGCAGAGAAAGAAGAATGACTCGGTCATTGTGTACTACGGTCCATGGTGGGCCAAAGGCTAGACAACCCAAAGTCACCAAGAAAAGGCAGAGAAAAAAGAATGACTCGTCATTGTGTACTACGGTCCATGGTGGGCCAAAGGCTAGACAACCCAAAGTCACCAAGAAAAGGCAGAGAAAGAAGAATGACTCGGTCATTGTGTACTACGGTCCATGGCTAGACAACCCAAAGTCACCAACAAAAGGCAGAGAAAAGAAGAATGACTGGGTCGTTGTGTACTACGGTCCATGGTGGGCCAAAGGCTAGACAACCCAAAGTCACCAACAAAAGGCAGAGAAAGAAGAATGACTCGGTCGTTGTGTACTAGTCCAAGGCCGACCAAACGAGAGCGACCGACAAAATGAAAGAAAGGCAATGATTAGCGGTGAATTTAACAAGGATTGCCGGTAATAGACGAAGTGCTGGGAGATAGGTTTATATATGTATATAGTGGACAGACAGACAGACTACAGCAGACAGACGATAGATAGATAGATAACAGATAGATAGATAGACGAGAAATAGATAGATAGACAGAAGATAGATAGATAGATAGATAGATAGATAGATAGATAGATAGATAGATAGATTAAAACAGAGAGACACAGACATACAGAGAGAGAGAGAGAGAGAGAGAGAGAGAGAGAGAGAGAGAGAATGCTCAAAACAGAGAGAGAGGGGGAGGAGATCAAACAAACTGGTATTGGCACCAGAACCCATCTCTGCTCAAAAATGGCAGTTCAGTGTGTGTGTGTGTGTGGGGGGGGGGGGGGGGGTCTTTGTTTTTGTTGTTGTTGTTTTTATTATTTTGTTTGTTTGTTTTTTTGCTCGCGTCTTTCATGATGTTCTCGCCGGAAATCCCCAAACTGAACTCACCCTCCACCCCCCACCCCCACCCCATAGTCTTTCATCACCCCCTCCATCCCTCTGTCAGGTCTACGGGCCAAGCCGTTCTACAACCTGCCCAGGATCCAGGAGGTGGAGTGTTCAGGGTCTCACCTGGACTCCGAGGCCTCTGTCTCCGCCATCATCATGTACGACTCCTTGGACCGTACCTTGGCGGACCTCAGTACGGTGAGTACAACATGGTCCCTCAATAGTGTCAAAAGTCTCCCCTTTTTATTAGAAGCGGAGTGGAGAAAAAACAGACACGAAAAGAGTTGCTTTTTATCGCTGGCCAGAGTTTTATTTCAATATTTTGCCGTGTGCTTAAGTCCAGGAGTATGGCCTGTCATTTCTGTCAAACAGTAAGAGCATGTTTTCTTAAGAAAAAAAAAAGAGTCATTTCCGTGGAGAAAACTGGCACAGAAAGAGGGCCCGGAATGGCTCAGTTGGTAGAGCGCCAGACTCGTACTCTTGGTGATCCTGAGGTTGCGGGTTTGAATCTCTGCCGGGCCATTTCGGTACAGGTTTGTTTGTTGTTGTTTTGTTTGTTTTTTCACCCGGATTTAACGTTGGTTCTTTCTCCCGGATTTAACGTTGGTTCTTTCTCCCGGATTTAACGTTGGTTCTTTCTCCCGGATTTAACGTTGGTTCTAACTCCATTTCCTAAACAGTCCTTTGAATAAAAACCGAGGTTCCGTGTGTGAAAGCGCGTTCAACATCTTGCATGCACGTGAAATCCCATCACCAACCTTCGGAAGAGAAAGCCAGTTTGTCCATTGGTATGGATGACACGTGACACATAGCATGCACCCTGCGTGAGATACTGAAAGAATTAAGGAAGTAAGGAAAGTGAGTGAACGATATTGACTGGATGACACGAGAAACGACTGAATAAAGCCTGGGCAGGCAGCTCTTCAGTCAGCGCTACCCAAGTAGGCAGCCCGTTGCGTACACGAGAGTGTGGATTGTCAGCGCCTAGAACCTTTGGCAAGGCGCTTTATAAATGCCATGTTGTTATTATTAGAGTACTTATCGGCGACCAGAGTTTGATTTTAATATATTGCCACGTGCTTAGGTCCATCAGTATGGCCTGTCATTTCTTGTCAAACAGCAAGAGCATGTGTTAAGAAAAGAAAAAAATCATGATCGTTAAAGGAAAAACAAAAACAGAAATAAAGATCGGTGATCACTCTCATTTTGCTATTGAAGTTCTAGTTACGTGTTTTCAGGATAGACAAATACAGCGACCTTACTGCCGGCGATTTGATTTAGTGCTGGCAAGGCACAAAACTACAATGCTTGCATTAAGGAGATTTTAATGCCGTAATTTTACTTCTTCTTTTTTTGGTCAGTAAAGGAGCCAAAATTACTGTGCTGTCATCACTTATATGATGCCAATATTTCAGACCTAGTGGAAGAGAGGGGGGATGGAGAAGGGGATGGGAGGGGAGTATGATTCCATTTCACGTCGTTCATCGAAACCACGTGACACAGCAGATGCGCATGCTCAGATCAGCCGTGTGAAATGAAACTGAAAAGCTGAATGCAACGCAAGGTGAAAGCATGGCAAATGGCGTGTTCACGACTACCGGATAGAAACAGGTCACTCAGCTAGGATTAGCGCTTACTTGGAGCTTTCCACACACCTCCGTCCGTCTGCTTCAGCGGTGGTGTTGCCACTAGGTGAACTGGAGTTCAGTGCTCGCGACCACGGGTCATGTGACTGAACAATGAGGGTGTTGTACACCGATGGCAAGGTCCCCGGTTGAGTGTGGGGCTGTTGGCGGCAATATGTATAGCCTCCTTCACCCCACGCTGAAACCATCTATTGTCACGGTCGAGAACGCTGATGTTGTCATAATCGAACTGATGTTGCTGGGCGTGTGTGGGTGGGCGCCTACTGGTGACGATTCCCTTTTGTGTTCTGTCAAGCGTTTTCGAAGGTTTCTCTCAGCATCTTCATCAGTTCTGACGTTAGCTGTTGTCTTCGTGGAGTTTAATGACATTTTTGCGTCAAAATTGTTTTGATTTTGTTTTGTTTTTTTTTTTAATGCGGTCAGGTTATTATTTTAACAGTCTGTGAAAAGAACAAAAAAAAAGTTTTGCCACCAGGTAAAGATCTGCAATGAAGTTGATAATGATGATAATGATAATGACGATGAGATGATTATGCTTACAAATACAATGATAATGATAATATAATAATATCAAGAAGGAGAAGAACATCTCACTCGTGTTCAAAGCACTTGACTATACATAGTCCAAATGATGATAATAATAACAATAATGATAATAACAATCAGAACAGATGATAATGATAATAGTAATAATGATAATGATAGTAATAATTATAATGGTAATAATAACAATGATAATAAGGGGAAAGAAAAACCGTAGCTTGACAAAAAGGAGGAAGAAAGAAAGAGAAAAGGACAATGTCGAGGGGAAAAATGAATGAATAGATAAAGAAAAGAAAACAATGTCCAAAAAATAATGAAAGAAAGAAAAAAGAAAGATAGACTGAATGAAAGAAGAAAGGAAGGAAAGAGAGAAAGAAAGGAACTAAAGAAAGAAAGGGAAAAGGACAATATAGAAAGAAAGAAACAAAGAAAGAAAGAAAAACGAAAAAGAAAAAAGACACACCAAAAAAAATCGACTTTTGACACCAGCGTCGTCCCCTAGGTGAAGGGCGAGTGCATCACCGGGAGCACGTTCTCCTCGTGCCAGCTGAGCAGCCGGGATTCCAGACAGAGCCGCCTGCGGACCCTGGTGGACCTTCGGGAGGGCCAGTCCCGCACCGTGTGGTGCGAGATCACCATCAACCGCTCCGGCCAGCGCACCAGCATCACCAAGTGGAACCTGACGCTGCAAGGAACCCGTGAGTAGTGGGCCCCGCCATGCCCGCCAACGTCCGTTGTGGTGTGTTGGCTGGGTGGGCTTGGGTTCCGAGTGTGTGTTGAGGAGGGGGAGATGTGTGTGTGTGTGTGTGTGTGTGGTGTGTGTGTGTGTGGTGTGTGTGTGTGTGTGTACAGAGCGGAATGGAATGAGGGGGAGGGGCTTTCCTTTTTGCCAAACGTGGTTCGAATGTGTTTTTTTTTCTTCTTTTTTCTCTCCATCGTACATAGCAGTTTATTAACCTGGCGTTCGTTGGATTTGAGTCTAGAATATATCTCTAGTTTGGATGACAGGTGGGGGTTTTGTGTGTGTGTGTGTGTGTGCTGAAATAAAGATTTTTTTTCCACCCTGGAACGTGTTTTGAGTGATTCCATTCTTTTCTTTTTCAAGTAACAGTTCACGAAGCTGGTGTCCTTGGCCGATGCCTTTGTCAATAAAATCAAAATCAAGGCATACAAGGGTGTTGGATGAAGTCTTCAGTGACCTGTGCGATGTGAGAAGAGTGCGGACACGTGTGGGGTCCTGGCTTGGACTGTGTGCGAGGGGTGAGGGCAAGGTGTGGAGATAGGAAGGGGTGGGGGTGGGCTCGGGAGCCGGGTGGGGTGAGGTGAGGGGGGGGGGGGGGGGGGGGGGGGGGCGAGCGGTACTCACTACTGCTTCAGCGTTTCCTGTTTCGCCTTTCTTCACTTCTTTCTCCTTTTCTCTCTCTCCCTTGTTCTTCTTTTTCGTTTTATTTTGTTGTTGTTCTCATTTCTTCATTTCTTTTTCGTCATCGTCGTCGTATCATTGTTGTTGTTCTTCTGCTTCTCCTTCTCCACTTCTCCTCCTCTTCCTCCTACTTTTCCTCTCCTTCTTCCTCTCTTCCGGCTTCTTCTTCTCCTTCTCCTCCTCCTCCTTCTCCTCCTTCTTCTCCTATTCCTCCTCCACCGTCTCCTCCGTCTTCTCTTTATCCACCTTTTTCTTCTTCTTCTTCTTCTTCTTCTCTTCCTTCTCCTCCTTCGTCTCATCCTCATCCTCTTCCTCCTCCTCCTGCTCCTCCTCCTCCTCCTCCTGCTCTTCTTCTTCTTCTTCTTCTCCTCCTCCTTCTTTTCCTGTCGTTCAGTGGCTGTCCCTCCGTGTCGTGTTGGCGGCCTTTCAAGTTCTCTTTCTCTCTCTCAGTTTGACTTTCAGCCTGTCAAAGGACTTCTTGCCTCGGCTTTGTCGCTGACATTTCAAGCGCACGCAACGCAGCGCGCGCACGTGTGTGTGTGTGTGTGTGTGTGTGTGTGTGTGTGTGTGTGTGTGTGTGTGTGTGTGTGTGATTGTCTGTCTGTCTGTGTCTCTGTGTGTGTGTGTGTGTGTGTGTGTGTGTGTCTGTGTGTGCCTGCGCGCGCCTTTGTGTTTGTGTGTCTGCCTGTCTGCCTGTCTGTCTGTCTGTGTGCATGCACGCGCGCACGTGTGTGTGTGTGTGTGTGTGTGTGTGTGTGTGTGTGTGTGTGTGTGTGA
>JAFLJL010000291.1:31953-41953 GCA_018398815.1 Conus ventricosus | reverse complement strand
GTGCAATTTTTTTTAACTAATAGCGTACATGCTATATATACCCCTGCTGTCTATATGTTCGGGCAAGGCAGTATAAATCAGCCATGTTTATGCTATACCCTTTGATCCAGCATATGCGCGCAAGGTATTTTAGATGACTCATTTGCACGCAGAGCGGTGTTATTGCTCAGGTGCGCGCTGAACAATATCATTGTTTGTATACATGCCAACCTGTATGACGAGGCACGTACAAGCAAGACAAGATCAAGTACTGGTGTACATTCAATACTGTGTAGTTGTACAAATGCGTGCAACACCATGTATGAACAACTCGTGTGTATGCAATGCGAAGGGGGGGGGGTGGAGGGAGGGGGGGGGGGAGGGGTGACAGTGCAGAGGGAGGGAGGGGATGGCGAGGAGAAGCGTAGGAAGGCAGGGGGGTGAGGAGCAAGGGGCGAGCTGACACACTGCCTCAGTTGCCATGAAGTGAGGGTAGCTCTGTGCCAGGGAATCACAATCCAAGGAGACTATAAACCGTGGTTCCATGTGTGAACGCACGCATAACATCTTGCTATTCACGTCAAATCCCATCACCAGCTTTCAGAATTAGGACAAAAACAAACACACACAAAAAAGGATGGGGTGGGGTGGGGTGGATGTAGGGACAAAGAAGATTGTACAGATAAAACACACGAACGATTAAAGTAAAGAAGATGATACAGATGAAACAAAGAAATTAACAAATTATGATTAGAACAAAAAGGGAGGGGGAGGGGGGAGAGAGCCAAGGGAAAGGTGGTGTCTGCGTGACTCCCTCCGTCACTTAGTGTTCGGGAGGGACGGGGAGGGTGGGGGGGGGGGGTAGAGTTGACAGACCAAGGGAAAGAACCCGTGCTCGCTCCTCGCTGTCTTCAACATGAATTGTCTCTCTTGCTGCAGTCGACAAGCCGGCCAAACCGGGGGTGGTGGTTTTATTAGTGTTGTAGTTTGTGGGGTTTATTGTTTTCCAGCGCCCTGTAAAGGCCTTCTTAGGATGTCAAACTCATACAGAAATAAATGACCTCGTGAACAGACTGAATCAACAAAGTAATAAATGAATAATATAGATTCTCTCACACTCTCTCTGTCTCTGTCTATCTGTCTTTCTCTCTCTCTGTCTCTGTCTCTCGCTCTGTATCTCTCTCTGTCTTTCTCTGTCTCTGTCTCTCTCTCTCTCTCTCTCTGACTCTCTGTCTCTCTGTATCTCTGTCTCTCTCTCTCTCTCTCTCGATGTGTGTGTGTGCGTGCGTGCGTGTGTGTTTGTGTGTGTGTGTGTGTGTGTGTGTGTGTGTGTGTGTGTGGGCGCGCGCGCGCGCGCGCGCGTGTATGTTTAGTACCGTAGATTTCTACAGACGTGTGTTCTCTGCCTGGCGCGCACCAATTGTCAGTTGAATCTGGTTTGACCTGGTTTGACTTTAAACGAACAAACGCACACTGTTCGATGCGCCATTTTGTGTGCCACGAAGCTTTCCTCATTATACCCGGAACTGGGGGGAAAGCGGGGGGGGGGGGGGGGAAGCTGTGTTTTGGCGAACATTTGGTGAAAAATTAGTTCAAATTATAAGACATGAAAAGACTGTTGGCTACATTCCTCTCTCTCTCTCTCTCTCTCTCTCTCCCCACAACACACACACAACACACACACACACACCCCACACACACACACACACACACACACACACACACACACACACACACCCCTCTCTCTCTCCTCTCTCTCTCTCCTCTCTCTTCTCCTCTCTCTCTTCTCTCTCTCTCTCCTGTCAAGTAATGATGATAATGATAATAATAATAATAGTAATGATAATAATAATAATAGTGATGACAACAATAGTACTGTGGCCATAAATTCTAGGTGTGTAAAAGCACTCACACGCAACACTGAAGTAGCAGATGTTCCTATCATCAAGGAATTTGCAGCGTTATGTAGATACATGCACAAACACACACAGTCCTATCATCAAGGAATTTGCAGCGTTATGTAGATACATGCACAAACACACACAGTCCTATCATCAAGGAATTTGCAGCGTTATGTAGATACATGCACAAACACACACAGATATGTTCACATCCACTTCACAGGTTTCATGTAACACGCATACATGTATGAGAGACGCTTTTGTGCTGCAAAAAAAAAAAAAGAGAGAGCGTTAAATCACACATGCACACGCGCGCTCGTACTCCAGTACACACATGAAGGTTTTTTCTTTTAATTATTATTATTCAAGTTAAAACAACTCCCGTCCCTTCCACAACTCCGCCGTATCCATCTGTCTGTCTGTCTGTCTGTCTGTATGTCTGCCTGCATGCATCTCTCTCTCTCTCTCTCTCTCTTCCTCTCTCTCTCTCTCTCTCTCTCTCTCTCTCCCTCCCCCTCCTCTCCTTCTCTCTTCTCTCTCTCTCCTCTCTTTCGCCTTTCCTTTCCCGTTCTTCCCACCCCCCCCCCTCCGCCGCCCCCCCCCCCACCCACTCACTACCTCAATAATGACGATGATGATCGGCGATGGTGATGGCGCTCATGATGATAGTGGTAATGGTGATGGTGGTGATGACGATGGTGATGATGGCGGTGGTGATGACGATAGTGGTGATGATGATGGTGATAGTGGTGATGATGATGGTGATGTGGAATGGGAGGTGATGTGGATACGTTAGTGGATGATGATGGTGTAGTGGTGATGATGAGGTGATGGTGTAATGATGGAGGTGAATGGTGGTGATGACGATAGTGTTAAGATGGTGGATGAAGATGATAGTGGTAATGAGATGTGTGATGAATATATTTGGTAATGAGATGGTGATGATGATGATGGTGTGTGATGATGAGATGGGGGTTTGTGATGGAGGTGATGGTGTGATGTTTGGGTAATGATATGTGATGGTGATGATGATGGGTAGTGATATGGATGTGATGATGATGATAGGGTAGTGATGAGGTGAGGTTGTGATGAGACTGGTATGATGTTTTGTAAGGGTAATTGATTGGTGATGTAGGGTTTTAGGTATTATGATAGGGTAAGGGGTGATGGCCGATAATAAGCCCTCCCCCCCTGTGTTCCCTCCCCGTCCGTTATCGAGAACACGTCATAAATTTACATCACGGCCAAAAGCTTTAACACCCCCCCCCCATCCCTCCTGCCCCCCCCCTCCCACACACCAACACACCCCCCCACCACCACACACCACACACACACACACACCACACACACAATCACCCGCCGCCGCCCCACGCACGCCATCCAAGATCTCGTCCTTTCCAATCCCACCTATACACCATTTCCTCTGTCTGACTGTCTGTCAGACCAGTCCTGTCCTGTCTCTCTGTCCTCTCTCTCTCTGTTTCTCCTCTCTCTTCTCTCTCTGTTTCCCCTTCCCCTCTCCCCTCCCCTTCCTCTTCCCCCCTTCCTCTCTCCCTCTTCTCTCTCTCTCTCTCTCCCCCAGTCCTTCCTTTACCCTTCGCCCTCCTATATCCCTTCCTCCCCCCTCCCTCTCTCTCTCTTCCTCTCCCTCTCCACTTCTCTCACTCCCCTTCTCCTTTATGCCACCCCTTTCCTGACCCCCACCCTCTCCCCACCCCCCCTCCCCCTTCCCCCTCCCCCCCTTTTCCCCCCAATCCTGACTCCTCTTCTTCCCCTACTCCCACCCCCTTCCCCCACCCCTCCCACCCCCCCTCCCCCCCACCCCCACCCCACCTTCCCACTGCCACTAATGTCACTTAGAAAATCGATAGACTGTTCCAGTCGTTTGCCTTGTATTTCTCTTTGTCTCACCGACTGCCTTTTACTCTTCTGTCTGGGCCTCTCATTATCTGCGTCCGTCCGTCCGACTGACTGACTGACTGTGGGTGGCTCTGTCTGTCTGTCTGTCTGTCTGTCTGGTGATGGTTCTGTCTGTCTGTCTGTCTGTCTTTCTTCTGTCTGTCTGGCTTCGCTGTATGTCTCTCTTTGTCTTTCTCCCCTGTCTCTGTCTGTGGCTCTTTTGTCCGTCTGTCTGTCTGTCTGTTCTGTCTTCTCTCTCTCCTCCCCCTCTCTCTCTCCCCTCTTCCTCTCTCTCTCTCTCCTCTGTCCGCCCCCTCCCCCCCCCCCCCCTCTGTTTATCACAATCTTCTTGCGTTATTACTTCCGCCATGAAGATTTATTTTCATCTCCGTCTGTTCCTTTGTTTCTTTTTTCTTTTTTTTTTTTTTATTTCTTTCTTTACAAGTCTGTCTGTCTGTCCGTCCGGGAACAACTTTTGCTTATACACAGCTGAACCCATTTGAACCTGCTTTCATAAAGCCATAAAGCCAGGATGGAAAGCCATCAAGTGTGATGTGGGTCTGTGCTGTAGAGGTCGAACCTCTCCCTCCTGCCTTTGAAGGTATGGCCTGTCGTGCCAGACTGTTGACATTCATTTGTTTATCATTCCAGGGCTCATCCTTCCAACTTTTCTTTTTTTTAAGGGTAGGTTTGGCCGATCGGTTTTACCGGCGTTAGGCCAAAACATCGTGTGTGTCTCCTGAGTCCAACATGTTGCTACTTTTCTTTAAGGGGCAGGGATTCTTCCGGGATATTTGCAACCGTGTGTGTTTCCGTGTTGACCCCAAATCGTACATATGTCATCTTTTTCGCTTGAACTGTTCAAACATTCGCCTTTTTTATTGGAGGCGGGGAGGGGGGGGGGTTTTAAGGGAGGGAAAAAGAGTGGGGTAGGCTGTGTGATGTCATTGTTCATTTGTCTGGTTTCTCCAGTGGGGTAGGCTGTGTGATGTCATTTCTCATTTGTCTGGTTTCTCCAGTGGGGTAGGCTGTGTGATGTCATTCTTCATTTGTCTGGTTTCTCCATGGGGTAGGCTGTGTGATGTCATTCTTCATTTGTCTGGTTTCTCCAGTGGGGTAGGCTGTGTGATGTCATTCTTCATTTGTCTGGTTTCTTTCCAGTGGGTAGGCTGTGTGATGTCATTTCATTTGTCTGGTTTCTCCAGGGGGTAGGCTGTGTGATGTCATTTCTTCATTTGTCTGGTTTCTCCAGTGGGGTAGGCTGTGTGATGTCATTCTTCATTTGTCTGGTTTCTCCAGTGGGGTAGGCTGTGTGATGTCATTCTTCATTTGTCTGGTTTCTTCCAGTGGGGTAGGCTGTGTGATGTCATTCTTCATTTGTCTGGTTTCTCCAGTGGGGTAGGCTGTGTGATGTCATTCTTCATTTGTCTGGTTTCTCCAGTGGGGTAGGCTGTGTGATGTCATTGTTCATTTGTCTGGTTTCTCCAGTGGGGTAGGCTGTGTGATGTCATTCTTCATTTGTCTGGTTTCTCCAGTGGGGTAGGCTGTGTGATGTCATTCTTCATTTGTCTGGTTTCTCCAGTGGGGTAGGCTGTGTGATGTCATTGTTCATTTGTCTGGTTTCTCCAGTGGGGTAGGCTGTGTGATGTCATTTCTCATTTGTCTGGTTTCTCCAGTGGGGTAGGCTGTGTGATGTCATTGTTCATTTGTCTGGTTTCTCCAGTGGGGTAGGCTGTGTGATGTCATTGTTCATTTGTCTGGTTTCTCCAGTGGGGTAGGCTGATGTATGTCATTGTTCATTTGTCTGGTTTCTCCAGTGGGGTAGGCTGTGTGATGTCATTGTTCATTTGTCTGGTTTCTCCAGTGGGGTAGGCTGTGTGATGTCATTCTTCATTTGTCTGGTTTCTCCTGGGGTAGGCTGTGTGATGTCATTCTTCATTTGTCTGGTTTCTCCAGTGGGGTAGGCTGTGTGATGTCATTCTTCATTTGTCTGGTTTCTCCAGTGGGGTAGGCTGTGTGATGTCATTGTTCATTTGTCTGGTTTCTCCAGTGGGGTAGGCTGTGTGATGTCATTCTTCATTTGTCTGGTTTCTCCAGTGGGGTAGGCTGTGTGATGTCATTCTTCATTTGTCTGGTTTCTCCAGTGGGGTAGCTGTGTGATGTCATTGTTCATTTGTCTGGTTTCTCCAGTGGGGTAGGCTGTGTGATGTCATTCTTCATTTTCTGGTTTCTCCAGTGGGGTAGGCTGTGTGATGTCATTCTTCATTTGTCTGGTTTCTCCAGTGGGGTAGGCTGTGTGATGTCATTCTTCATTTGTCTGGTTTCTCCAGTGGGGTAGGCTGTGTGATGTCATTCTTCATTTGTCTGGTTTCTCCAGTGGGGTAGGCTGTGTGATGTCATTGTTCATTTGTCTGGTTTCTCCAGTGGGGTAGGCTGTGTGATGTCATTCTTCATTTGTCTGGTTTCTCCAGTGGGGTAGGCTGTGTGATGTCATTCTTCATTTGTCTGGTTTCTCCAGTGGGGTAGGCTGTGTGATGTCATTGTTCATTTGTCTGGTTTCTCCAGTGGGTAGGCTGTGTGATGTCATTCTTCATTTGTCTGGTTTCTCCAGTGGGGTAGGCTGTGTGATGTCATTGTTCATTTGTCTGGTTTCTCCAGTGGGGTAGGCTGTGTGATGTCATTGTTCATTTGTCTGGTTTCTCCAGTGGGTAGGCTGTGTTATGTCATTGTTCATTTGTCTGGTTTCTCCAGTGGGTAGGCTGTGTGATGTCATTGTTCATTTGTCTGGTTTCTCCAGTGGGTAGGCTGTGTGATGTCATTCTTCATTTGTCTGGTTTCTCCAGTGGGGTAGGCTGTGTGATGTCATTGTTCATTTGTCTGGTTTCTCCAGTGGGGTAGGCTGTGTGATGTCATTCTTCATTTGTCTGGTTTTCTCCAGTGGGGTAGGCTGTGTGATGTCATTGTTCATTTGTCTGGTTTCTCCAGTGGGGTAGGCTGTGTGATGTCATTCTTCATTTGTCTGGTTTCTCCAGTGGGGTAGGCTGTGTGATGTCATTCTTCATTTGTCTGGTTTCCTCTCCAGTGGGGTAGGCTGTGTGATGTCATTGTTCATTTGTCTGGTTTCTCCAGTGGGGTAGGCTGTGTGATGTCATTCTTCATTTGTCTGGTTTCTCCAGTGGGGTAGGCTGTGTGATGTCATTCTTCATTTGTCGGTTTCTCCAGTGGGGTAGGCTGTGTGATGTCATTCTTCATTGTCTGGTTTCTCCAGTGGGGTAGGCTGTGTGATGTCATTCTTCCATTTGTCTGGTTTCTCCAGTGGGGTAGGCTGTGTGATGTCATTCTTCATTTGTCTGGTTTCTCCAGTGGGGAGGCTGTGTGATGTCATTCTTCATTTGTCTGGTTTCTCCAGTGGGGATAGGCTGTGTGATGTCATTCTCATTTGTCTGGTTTCTCCAGTGGGGTAGGTGTGTGATGTCATTGTTCATTTGTCTGGTTTCTCCAGTGGGGTAGGCTGTGTGATGTCATTGTTCATTTGTCTGGTTTCTCCAGTGGGGTAGGCTGTGTGATGTCATTGTTCATTTGTCTGGTTTCTCCAGTGGGGTAGGCTGTGTGATGTCATTCTTCATTTGTCTGGTTTCTCCAGTGGGGTAGGCTGTGTGATGTCATTCTTCATTTGTCTGGTTTCTCCAGTGGGGTAGGCTGTGTGATGTCATTCTTCATTTGTCGGTTTCTCCATGGGGTAGGCTGTGTGATGTCATTCTTCATTTGTCTGGTTTCTCCAGTGGGGTAGGCTGTGTGATGTCATTCTTCATTTGTCTGGTTTCTCCAGTGGGGTAGGCTGTGTGATGTCATTGTTCATTTGTCTGGTTTCTCCAGTGGGGTAGGCTGTGTGATGTCATTCTTCATTTGTCTGGTTTCCAGTGGGGTAGGCTGTGTGATGTCATTCTTCTATTTGTCGGTTTCTCAGTGGGGTAGGCTGTGTGATGTCATTGTTCATTTGTCTGGTTTCTCCAGTGGGGTAGGCTGTGTGATGTCATTCTTCATTTGTCTGGTTTCTCCAGTGGGGTAGGCTGTGTGATGTCATTGTTCATTGTCTGGTTTCTCCAGTGGGGTAGGCTGTGTGATGTCATTGTTCATTTGTCTGGTTTCTCCAGTGGGGTAGGCTGTGTGATGTCATTCTTCATTTGTCTGGTTTCTCCAGTGGGGTAGGCTGTGTGATGTCATTCTTCATTTGTCTGGTTTCTCCAGTGGGGTAGGCTGTGTGATGTCATTCTTCATTTGTCTGGTTTCTCCAGTGGGGTAGGCTGTGTGATGTCATTCTTCATTTGTCTGGTTTTCTCCAGTGGGTAGGCTGTGTGATGTCATTCTTCATTTGTCTGGTTTCTCCAGTGGGGTAGGCTGTGTGATGTCATTCTTCATTGTCTGGTTTTCTCCAGTGGGGTAGGCTGTGTGATGTCATTCTTCATTTGTCTGGTTTCTCCAGGGGTAGGCTGTGTGATGTCATTCTTCATTTGTCTGGTTTCTCCAGTGGGTAGGCTGTGTGATGTCATTCTTCATTTGTCTGGTTTCTCCAGTGGGTAGGCTGTGTGATGTCATTCTTCATTTGTCTGGTTTCTCCAGTGGGGTAGCTGTGTGATGTCATTCTTCATTTGTCTGGTTTCTCCAGTGGGGTAGGCTGTGTGATGTCATTCTTCATTTGTCTGGTTTCTCCAGTGGGGTAGGCTGTGTGATGTCATTCTTCATTTGTCTGGTTTCTCCAGTGGGGTAGGCTGTGTGATGTCATTCTTCATTTGTCTGGTTTCTCCAGTGGGGTAGGCTGTGTGATGTCATTCTTCATTTGTCTGGTTTCTCCAGTGGGGTAGCTGTGTGATGTCATTCTTCATTTGTCTGGTTTCTCCAGTGGGTAGGCTGTGTGATGTCATTCTTCATTTGTCTGGTTTCTCCAGTGGGGTAGGCTGTGTGATGTCATTCTTCATTTGTCTGGTTTCTCCCGACATGCCAGTGTCTATGTGGCGTTTCCACTTGAGGACCATCAACAGATTAGCCATAGCGTCACTTGAGGACCATCAACAGATCAGCCATAGCGTCACTGAGGACCATCAACAGATCAGCCATAGCGTCAATGTCTGTGTGGCGTTCCACTTGAGGACCATCAACAGATCGGCCATAGCGTCAATGTCTGTGTGGCGTTCCACTTGAGGACCATCAACAGATCAGCCATAGCGTCAATGTCTGTGTGGCGTTCCACTTGAGGACCATCAACAGATCAGCCATAACGTCAATGTCTGTGTGGCGTTCCACTTGAGGACATTCAACAGATCAGCCATAGCGTCACTTGAGGCGACCATGCAACAGATCAGCCATAGCGTCACTTGAGGACCATCAACAGATCAGCCATAGCGTCAATGTCTGTGTGGCGTTCACTTGAGGACCATTCAACAGATCAGCCATGGCGTCAATGTCTGTGTGGCGTTCCACTTGAGGACCATCAACAGATCAGCCATAGCGTCAATGTCTGTGTGGCGTTCCACTTGAGGACCATCAACAGATCAGCCATAGCGTCAATGTCTGTGTGGCGTTCACTTGAGGACATTCAACAGATCAGCCATAGCGTCACTTGAGGACCATCAACAGATCAGCCATAGCGTCACTTGAGGACCATCAACAGATCAGCCATAGCGTCAATGTCGCTGGGATCAACTGATGATGTATGTTCACTATCAAAAATGAAGGTTACAATGAACCATTATTTGGGGAGGGGGGGGGGGGTGAAGCTAATCCGTCTCTTTGGAATGAACGTTCATTTGGGGGGGGGGGGGGGGGGGAGGGACCTAATCCGTCTCTCAGAGTCACCCCACTCCCCACCCCACCCCCACCCCCCACGCCCACACTTCTTGTGATGTATATGGTCGCAGCCTGTTTATTATACTTGATCTCTCGATCAGACCGGAAACGGGACTCTCGTGGGACGACAATCTTTCGATGCGACTGCAGGCCAAAGTCCGTTTTGCCTGTAATTATCTCCCCTGTCATGATTTCTTGTGGATTATTTTGCTGTGATGTAGTGCATTTTCACGCTACGTTTCCTCGCTGCCGGGAAGGCCGCGCAAACACCCCCGGGAACGTGTTGAACTAACCCTGGTCGAGAAATGAAAGGTGGCTTTACAAAACGGGCCCATGACATTTGGGGCCGATCCGGATGGAAGAACAGAATCCGGATC
>JAFLJL010000291.1:27500-31853 GCA_018398815.1 Conus ventricosus | reverse complement strand
CGTTGGATGTAGTCAGAGATGGGCACCCTCCTCACTGCCGTTCCGCTTTTTTTTCTTTCTTTCTTCTGTCTGTCTGTCTGTCTGTCCTGTCTGTTCACGTTTGTTTGTTTTTTAAGTGGGGGGACGGATGGTGGTGGAGGGGGAGGGGGTCGGGGGGAAAGCGGAGAGGAATAGAAGCAGAGGGGTTGGGGGCGGTGACGGGTGGGAGGAGGGAGAGGGTGGGTGAAAGAGGGAGGGCTGGAGGAACAGTCATAATTATATCGTTCGCTTTTTATTTTGCATCCGTTTTCATTCTTTTGTTAAGTTTTCTCAGTTTATTGTACTCTTATTTTTGTTCTTCTGTTCTCAAATTTTATTTTATTTTTTACCTAACCTTGTTTATTAGAGGGGGGGGGGGGGTGATGTAGATATGTAGACAGAGATGATAGATAGACAGACAGACAGATTTAGCTTCATACACGAATCTTGTGGGTCAAGCCCGCACCGCACCACAACAACAGGGCGTCAACAAGCGTTGCCCAATAAAACCAAGGTCAAAACGAGTTGCTAAATCTTATAAATCACAGGGACACATTTAAACACACTCACAAAATCAATAAACGAATGAACAAAATAAAAGAAACAAAAGAACAGACAAAAGAAAGAAGGAAGAAAGAAGGAAGAGAGAAAGCAACCTGTGTATTTCAATTGAAACTCCTGCCCGAAAAGAAAGCAGTCGCCACAAAACAAAAACGAATGGTAATAACTCGAGAAAAAACAGAGAGAGAGAGAGAGAGAGAGAGAGAGAGAGAGAGAGAGAGAGAAGAGAGAAGAGAGAGAGAGAGACAGTGACAGAGAGAAGACAGAGAGAGAGAGAGCACAGAGAGACAGAGACAGAGAGACAGAAGAGAGAGACGAGAGAGAACCACAGACACGAGAGAGAGACAAAAGAGGACAGAGAGAGAAGAGAGAGACAGAGAGAGAGAGAGACGGAGAAGAGAGACAGAGCACAGAGAGAGAGAAAGAGAGACAGAGAGAGAGACAAAGAGAGAGGAGAGAGGAGAGAGGGAGAGAGAGAGGTAGAGAAGAGAGAAGAAGGTGCGTGAAAGGGGTAGCAAAGTGAAGTAGAGTTAGGGAATGAGTGATTAGGCATTGCGGCTCTGGCAGACGGGTAAACAAGCGGAGAGATGTGTGAAAATAGACAACCAGGGCAAGCAAGGCGCACACACACACACACACACACACGCAAACAGGGCCGTTAACCCTCGGCCACAGGCTCGTTGAAGGTCTAAAGGGCACTCACTCTTCCCTTCTGCCCCCCCCCCCCCCCCCCCCCCCCCCCCCCTGCACACACAAGCGCACACGCACGCCCATGTCTCTCTGTGGTTCTCTGTTTCTGTCTGTCTGTCTCTCTCTCTGTCTCTCTTCGTCTCTCTGTCTCTCTCTCTGTCTCTCTTCGTCTCTCTCTCTCTCTCTCTCTCTTCTCTCCCCTCCTCTCTCTCTCTCTCTCTCTCTCCTCTCTCTCTCTCTTCCATCCTTCTCTTACCTCTCTCTCTCTCTCTCTCTCTCTCTCTCTCTCTCTCTTCTCTCTCTCTCTCTGTCTCTCTCTCTCTATCTGTTTTCTCTCTCTCTTCTTCTCTCTCTCTCTCTCTCTCTCTCCCCTCTCTCTCTCTCTCTCTTGTTGTTGTTTTTTTTGGTGGTGGTGGGGTGGTGGTGGTGGTGGTGGGGTTGGTGGTGGTATTCACTGGTTTCTTTTTCTTCTATCTTCTTTTTTGTCAAAGGTTCCCATGCAAGGAATTGTTACATTTTTTTTTCTGATTTGCTTTTTACTATATATCGATTTTTTCCCCCCCCAGGGCTGGATGTAAAAAAAAGTATTCATGCTTAATCCACTACCCTCTTAAAAAAAAATTCGTTCGTTCGTTCCTTCGTTCGTTCTATCTTCTCTCTCTCTCTCTCTCTCTCTCCCCCTCTCTCTCTCTCTCTCTCTCTCTTGTCTGTCTCTGTTTCTGTCTGTCCCGCCCTGCCTCTCTCTCTCTTTTCTCTCTCTCTCTCTCTCTCTCTCTCTCTCTCTCTCTTGTAGACCCGCACGCTTTCAGACTGTGAGCGTTCGAATATGTGCGGGTACTCGTGTGTGTCCTGTTCGCCTCAATGCGTGTGAATGTGCGCGCTCGGCGCGTTCGCGCGCGCTCGCGCGCCCTGCCGTTCCTGTGTGCGAATGAATTTCAATATGTATGAATATTTCCGTCGTTCCGCTGTGTGGAAATGGATCTCAATCAAGCACGGCCATCCCCGCTCACACACACTCCAAGCCCCCGTCTCTGATTCTCTGGCATCGATCCCAGAGAAGTGGTCAGAGCCCGGCCCATTAAGGCCTCTCTTCAGGTCCTGCTCTCCTCGTGCTTCTCCTGCTCTTCCTACTTCCCTGCTTCTCCTACTTCTGGCAGCCTTCATACTCTTCTGGCTCCTCTTACTTCTCATACTCTTCTTGCTCATCTTACTTCTCATACTCTTCTTGCTCGTCTTACTTCTCATACTCTTCATACTCTTCTTGCTTGTCTTACTTCTCATACTCTTCTTGCTCGTCTTACTTCTCATATTCTTCATACTCTTCTTGCTCGTCTTACTTCTCATAACTCTTCTCACTCCTCTTACTTCTCATATTCTTCATACTCCTCATGCTCCTCATGCATCTAATGCTCCTCATACATTTGATACTGCTCATACTTCTAATACTCTTCGTACTCATTCATCTAATACTCCCCACCCTCATGCCTTTAACACTCCTCGTGCATGTAATACTGCTACTCCTCATACCTTTGATACTCATATTTGTAATACTCTCAGACTCCTCATACATCTAATACTCCTCATACTTCTAGTACTCATCATGCATCTAATACTCCTCATACTTCTGATACTCCTCATACATCTGACGTTCTTCGTGCTTTTTGTACTCCTCATACTCTTAACATTTTTTTTTCCATATCCTTCAAACTCCTCACCCTCTTAATCATCTTCATCATCTTCATCATCTTCGCTCACACTTTCGCATAGTCATACTTTTTCGTAAAATTAGGAATAGGGTTTGTTTAGAACTTACCGCCAATGACATTGACAAACAAAGCACATGACAAGACACTTGTTTGTCAATGTCATTGGCGGTAAGTTCTAAACAAACTCTATTCCTAATTTTACTCGTTCGCCGCATCAGTCACTCCATTTTGAAATTATACTTTTTCGTGTTAAAAAAAAAAAGAAAACCTGTCATTATCTCATGCTAATCCTATTTCTCTTCCGTCCACCCCCCCCCCCCCCCCTCCCCATCCCCCAGCTCCACCACTACCCCCTTCTCTACCTCTTTCATCGGCTTCTCCCGCTGTCCATGCTTGCAGAACCCTGAGAGCGGGGGTGGAGAAAGGGGGGGGGGGGGGGGTTAATGGGGAGTACTTCCTAGGACCCCGGGGTAGCACTCTCCCCTCTGCTGCTCTTCGTCCTCACCCGGTGCCAGCGGGGTTAGCATGGAGCTTCCTGACCACGACCTCCTCCGCTCTCCCTCCCTCCCCCCACCGCCATTCCTTCCCTGCACTGTACCGCGTGCTCCCAGAACAGACCGTAACAAGGAGTGGAGGAGATGAAGAGGGGTGGGGGGAAAGGGGGATGAGAGGGGGTGGGGAGAGAAAGAAGGAAAAGAATTGTTGCTCATCATCTGCTTTTTCCCACCCCTCCTCCCCTCCTCGCTTTGCATGCCTCCCCCCCCCCCCCCCAACCCCCTCCATCCCCACCCCTCTGCCGCCAGTGGAAACGGAGAAAACAAATATTTGAAAAGAATGTGGGAGAGAGAGGAAGAGAGACTGAACTTAGAGACACACGGACGCGCCCGCGCTCAGAACCACACACACACACACACACACACACACACACACACACACACACACACACATACACGCGCGTGCGCGCGAACATACGCGCGCACGCACACACGCGTGCGCACATACACGCACGCACGCGCGCGCATAGTCGCGCGCACGCATAGACGCACGTACGGACATACATACACACGTAAAGAGGGAGAGACAGACACAGACAGAGAGATATACATACATACATACATACATACATACATAACTAAGTAAGAGGTATTTAATTCAAGCTGAGAGAGAGAGAGAGAGAGAGAGAGAGGGACAGGGAGAGAGAGAGAGAGAGAGAGAGAGAGAGAGGAGAGAGAGAGTAATAAACACAGATAGAGACAGACAGGCAGACAGACAGGGAAAAGAGAGAGAGAGAGAGAGAGAAGAGAGTAATAAACACAGATAGAGACAGACAGGCAGACAGCTAGAGAGACACTCATTAACTGCACCCGCTCAACCGTGA
>JAFLJL010000291.1:0-20000 GCA_018398815.1 Conus ventricosus | reverse complement strand
TACATATCATATCATATCATATATCACATCGAGGGTTTGACTGCCAGAACCCAGTATCTCATATACATATATACATACCGTATATATATTATATATATATATATATATATATAAATATATATATATATATATATATATATTATATATTTATATTATAAAATGTGTGTGTGTGTGTGTGTGTGTGTGTGTGTGTGTGTGTGTGTGTGTGGTGTGCGTGCATAGATAAAATACACACACGGTTTGATGGATGATGACATAGACAGACAGACAGACAGATACAATCCTAACATTCCCAATCCTGTATGTCGCCGGGCAACGGGCTTCCTCCAGTCAGTGTGACCCGGGAAGTCGCAGACTGTGCAGAAGTAAACGGCCTCATTGAAGCAGGGCCGTGCTGTCGTCTGCCACTGGATCAAATCATCGCCATTCCAGTCGAGCAGAAGTCGATGGACATGACGACCAAACCCTGAATGGATCACTGAACGTCAAAAGTGCAATCCACACAGCAACTGCTCCGCGTGTATACACACAAATGGATGGCACCAGTTCTTTGCACAGGCGTGTTCAGTAGGGAGGCGTGGAGGAAGTCGGTTGCACAAAGTCTTCGGTGGCACCCAGGCGGTCTTCAAGACCCTGGGGTAGGTGATAGGTGATAGGTGGTGTGTCAGTTATACCAGACACGGAGAAATCGATATTTAAAAAAGGCTGCTTTTTTTTTTTTTTTTTTTTTTTTTTTGGTATTGGTAATTTTCGATTTCTAAGACAGATTAAAGACTGAATCCATTTTAGGGAAAATGATAAGCATCAAACTCTCTCACGCTCTTTGTCTCTGACTCTCTGACTCTCTTCTCTTTCTCTCTCTCTCTCTCTCTCTCTCTCTCTCTCTCTCTCTCTCTCTCTCTCTCTCTCTCTCTTCTCTCTCCCTCCCTCTCCCTCCCTCCCTCCTCCCTCCCTCCCTCCCTCTCCCTCCCTCCCTCCTCTCCCCCCTCTTCTCTGTGTCACTGTTTGAATTTTCATCCCTCACAGTGGAAGCAAAACACAAACAGGCGGCAGGGAGACAGCGGACCCGAGCAGTCGGTGAATCAAGATAAAGACCTTCAGAATGACAAACATCAACAACGGTCAGAATAGCGTGCTGACAGGGACAAGGAGTAGGGGGGGGGGGTTTTAAAATAAGATACAGACTTTCAGAATGACAAACATCAAAAACGGTCAGAATAGCGTGCTGACAGGGACAGGAGTAGGGGGGGGGGGGGGGTTAAATAAGATACAGACTTTCAGAATGACAGACATCAACAACAGTAGAATAGCGTGGACAGGGACAGGAGTAGGGGGGGGGGGGGGTAAAATAAGATACAGACCTTCAGAATGGACAGACATCAAACAGTCAGAATAGGGTGCTGAAGGGACAGGAGGGGGGGGGGGGGTGACGGACGGGGGGGTGGGGGGGGGGTGATGTTAAAAAAAGATACGACCTTCAAAAAGACAAACATCAAAACGGTCAGAATAGCGTGCTGACAGGGACAGGAGGTGGGGGGGGGGGGGGGTAAAATAAGATACAGACTTTCAGAATGACAGACATCAACAACGGTAGAATAGCGTGCTGACAGGACAGGAGGTGGGGGGGGGGGGGTAAAAAAAGATAAAGACCTGCAGAATGCAAACATCAACAACGGTCAGATTAGGGTGCTGACATGGACAGGAGTAGTGGGGGGGGGGGGGGGGGGTAAAAATAAGATAAAGACCTCAGATGCAAACATCAAAAACGGTCGATTAGGGTGTTGACACGGACGGGGGGGTGGTGGTAGGAGTGAGCGGGGTGTGTGAAACAAACAGGTGTGGTGTCAGTGGATGCTGTCAACGGGAGATGGACAGAGGACAGAGTGGTGTCAGTGGATGCTGTAACAGGAGATGGACAGAGGAAGAGTGGTGTCAGTGGATGCTGTCAACAGGAGATGGACAGAGGACAGAGTGGTGTCAGTGGATGCTGTCAACAGGAGATGGAAACAGAGGACGAGTGGGGGTCAGTGGATGCTGTCAAGGGATGGACAGAGGAAGAGTGGTGTCAGTGGATGCTGTCAACAGGAGAGGACAGAGGACAGAGTGGTGTCAGTGGATGCTGTCAACAGGAGATGGACAGAGGACAGAGTGGTGTCAGTGGATGCTGTCAACAGGAGATGGACAGAGGACAGAGTGGTGTCGGTGGATGCTGTCAACAGGAGATGGACAGAGGACAGAGTGGTGTCAGTGGATGCTGTCACAGGAGATGGACAGAGGACAGAGTGGACAGTTGTCTGCCACAGATTGTCACGTGCACGCTGTCGTGATCCAGATAAGTAGGTAGACAGACAGACTGACACAGACAGCTGACAAACAGATAGATCGATAGATAGCTAGGTCTAGATGGACAGATAGATGGATAGATAGATGGATAGAAACACAGACAGACACAGGCAGACGGATAGACACAGATAGACAGACAGATAGACAGATCTAGATAGACAGACAGACAGACAGAACAGACAGTCTAACAGACCGATCGATCGATCGATAGACACAGACACAGACAGGTAGGTAGGTAGGTAGGTGGATAGATGAATCGATGGATGTGTGGCGTGTTGTGTGTGCGTACGTATGCGTGTGTGTGTGTGTGTGTGTGTGTGTGTGTGTGTGTGTGTGTGTGTGTGTGTGCGTGTGCCTGTGTGTGTGTGTGTGTGTGTGTGTGTGTGTGGTGTGTGTGTGTGTGTGTGTGCGCGCGCGCGCGTGCGTGTGTGTGCGCGCGCGCGTGCGTGTTTGTGTGCGCGTGCATGGGCGTATTTTTATGTATGCGAGTGTGGGCGTGTACGTATGTGAGAGAGAGAAAGGGAGAAAGAGAGAGACAGTGTGTGTGTGTGTGTTGTGTGTGTGTGTGTGTGTGTGTTTTGTGTGTGTTGTGTGTGTGTGATTCCTCTCTTATTAAAAAAAAAAACGTTGCCAATCTGTTCATATTGATTTTCTTAAATGCCAGTACAAACTTAGAGTTAATCTGACAATAAATTGGCTTCAGGGTTTTGTCTGTACAAGACATAACAGTCGAAACGCGTGGGTTCTGTAATACTGTCGGTTGTGTTCTCTTCGTTGGGCGACCTAGTACCTCCACATCGATTTTTTTCTTCGGAAGCGCGTCACCGCAGAAGCGCTTATATGTTTGCACTGTTCTCAATGCACGTAGAATAATCAGCCCCGTAGATTTGAACCTTATACACCGCAGATCCGACCATTGTCGCGCTCGTTTTCCATATAGGGAGTAATATGCTTCATGGGGAACAACTGATGATGGGTTTGGACTCGGTTATGCCGGCTCCGACGCCAGCGAGTGTCTCCTCTGGGGATCCCAATGGGTCTTTTAAAAGTGGCGTCACTCTGCAACGACATCCAGATGGCGCCACTCTGTCCTCGCCGAAGAGGGTGGGGTGGAGGGGGGAGGGGAGGGCTGTTGAATAGGGTGTTAACTCGGTCGTTGTCGTCCTCGATGTCGTTGGCGGAGACAGCGTATCAGGTGAAAAATATCGGTTAAAACGGCTTTCTCTGTGACAGACAGACAGACAGACAGGGTGACAAATTTTCGGTAGATGGTTTCTGTTCTAACGGACAGCTTATGGAGCTGGTGCGTGGGAATACAGGGGGAGGGAGAGAGGGGGGGGGGGGGGGGGGGGGGGCATGTGAGCAAGGTAATTCTATTTTCTAACTTCCAAGATTAAAATATATCGGTAAAATGGCTTTATTATTATTATTATTATTATTATTATTATTATTATTATTATTAATATTATTATCATCATTGTTACTATTATCATATCATTATTGTTATTACTATTATTATTATTATTATTATTGTTGTTGTTATCATTAGTAGAAGTAGCGTTGTTCTTAACGATTGGCCAGGGGAAAACGTCACAAAAGTGGACTTTTTATTCTTTCTTCCCCCCCCCCCCCCTCCTTGTTTCTATGTAGGGAGGGGTTTGGAAGAGGGGTTGGGGTGGGAAGGTGGAGGTGCGGAATCCGTGGACTGCTTCCCCCACCTCCCTTTCCTTTCCACCCTTCCCTTTTCTCTCTGATGGGCAGCCAATGGACACAGCGTTCACACCGCATTCGGAACTCTGAGTAGAAAAGGCAGTCTTCGGGGGTGGGGGGGGGGGGTGCGTGCGTGCGTGCGTGCGTGTGTGTGTGTGTGTGTTTTGTGTGAGAGAGAAAGAGAGAGGGGGGGGGGGGGAGAGGTCTGTGTGTGCGTGCGTAGGCTCACTCGCGCGTGTTTGTGAGTGTGCGTGCGTGCGTGGTATTTTCGCGTACCTGCGTGTGTATGTATGGTGTATGTTGTCTTGTTGATCCAATCACCATTCGTGATTCCTCATCACCCAAGTCATCTTCCGTGAGAACCCCAGTCTAAACAAAGAGTGCACTCGTACCTCTTGATCTTCACGCTGCGCACTATTGTCTCCGGGCGTAGCCTAGAGCGGTGGAGGGTTCATACGATAGGACCGTCCGCGCGCCGCGACACCTTCATAGGCCCGCGGAGAACTGAACCCGGGACTCCAATATCTCTCCGTTGTCTTCAATAGGCAGGTTCCATGGCGTTGTAGCAAACGACGGCGTGGATTGTTTTCCAGGCAATTCATCCGTTCGCCCCCCCCCCCCCCTTCCCCCCTCTCTCATCTCTCTCTCTCTCTCGTTCTTGTATAACGGACGGTTGGTTGAAGAGGACTGCTCGGGTTTCTTTGACAATTGCCGGGACTGGGTCTGGTTACGTTTGATTATTTACCGCACCCGATGCTTGGTGACTGTTTTGTTGCAGTTGTTGTTGTTGTTTTTCTTTTGAAACTGTTGTGGAGAGAAGAAAGATGCTGGAAACGAGGCACGCCAGGAATGCTTGGGCTGGGGAAGGGGCGGCATGGGAATGGTTGTCATCACGGGGAAACGGTTCACCTGATAGCTGTGTCTTTCTGTCTGTCTGTCTGTCTGTCTGTTTGTTTCTCTCTTGTGTGTATCTGTCTCTGTCTCTCCTCTCTCTCTGTCTCTCCCTCTCTCGCTCACTTGCTCCCTCACTTGCTCGCTCGCTCGCTCGCTCGTTCTTTCTGCATATCTTGTCTTCTTTTCTCTGTCTCTCTTGCCCCCCCCCCCCTCTACTTCTCTCTTCTCTCTCTCTTCTCTCTCTTCTCTCGTCCTCTCCTTTCCCCCTCTGTCTTTCTCTTTCCCCTCTCTCTCTCTTCTCTCTCTCTCTCTCCTCTCTCTCTCTCTCTCTCTCTTCTCTATTTCTTTCCATCTCTTTGTATCTCTCTCTCTTTACCATCTCTCTCACTCTCTCAGTATATATACTTTACTCTCTTTCTCGCTCTCTCTCTCTCTCTCTCTCTCTCTCTCTCTCCTGTCTCTCTCTCTCTCTCTCACTCTCTCTCTCTCCTTCTCCATCTCTCACTCTCTCTTTCTCACTCTCTCTCCTTCTCAGCTCTCTCTCTCTCTTCTCTCTCTCTCTCTCTCTCTCTCTCTCTCTTCTTCTCTCTCTCCTCCCCACACACACAGACCTGGGATGCTCAATGTTCCAGATTGATGCAGGGAAAGGGAATCCACGGGGACGGGAGGTTTTACCTTTCCCTGATCAATCTGGCCTTTCTCAGACGGGCGGATAAGACAACAGCAGAGAATGCTTGTTAAAAGAGGAGGGGGGGGGGGAGATAAAGTAGGAGGGGTGGAGGGAAGGGGGGGGGATGGAGATACAGAGAGGAGCCAGATTGAGAGAGAGAGAGAGAGAGAGAGAGAGAAGAGAGAGAGAGAGAGAGAGGAGAGAGAGAGAGAAAGAGAGAAAGAGGAGGGGAAGAGAGACAGACACACAGACAGACAGAAAATACGTCACAGAAAAGACACAGACGGCTAGACGGCTAGAAAGAGAGACAGAGAAAGAGAAAGATACAAGAGAAAAAGCGACAAAGGAAGACAGACAGAGAGAAAACGCGCGCGCGCGCGCGCACACGCACAACACACACACACACACACACACACACACACAGTCAGATGGCCGGACGGAGAGCCGGACGTACATACAGACAGGCGGAAAAACAGAGCGACGGACAGACAGACAAGCGGACAGACAGACACACAGATGAAGAGAAAGAGAGAAAGGCCTTGGAGCCGAGTTCTTTAATCCCCAAGGTCTGCAGACCTTGGACAGGCTGTGATCTGGTCATTTGTCGGCACTGATCAAGGGCGACACAGAAGAAAGCAGGGTGCTCTCCCTTCCTGTCTGTCCGCCGCCAGCATGGCCGGAGAGTTGCCTGCCCTGTTCAGTTTACACCGTTTATCTTCCCACCTGGCTCTTCGTCTCTTTGAAGCGCAGGGCTTCGGACAGGTGTTTGGCTCTTTATTTTCTTTCTTTCCTTCATTTATTTATCTATCTGTTGTTTTTTTAATTATTATTTGTTTATCAATTCATTTACTTCTTTCTTTATTCATTTAGTTTTAAGCTCTCGTTTTCCATATAGTGACAGCCCTGATGTGGCCCTTTGCGGTCGGCTGGGCTATAAGCAACATTATCTTATCTTATCTTTTTCATATAGTGCCCTTTCGAGGTTTCTGTTCGTTTATTTACAGAGGTGATGTTTTGGGGAGTTTTGTCTATTTATAACGCTTGTCTTTCAAGGTTTCTGTTCCTTTCTTTATGATAGTGATATTCTGCGATGTCGTGTTATTGGTAATGCTCGTTTTTCCGAGATTTGTGTAAAGAAAAAGTTGTTTACGACGCTGTCTTCCGAGGTTTCTATTTGTGTGTAACGCTCATCTTCCGAGATTTCCCTTTGTTCACTTGTAACGCTCATCTTCCGAGAGATGTATCTTTTGCTCATTTGTAACGCTCATCGTTCGAGATTTCTCTTTGTTTATTTGTCACGCTCGTCTTCCGAGATTTCTCTTTGTTCGTTTGTCACGCTCATCTTCCGAGATTTCTCTTTGTTTACGTGCAACGCTCATCTTCCGAGATGTCTCTTTGTTTACTTGTAACGCTCATCTTCCGAGAGAGTATCTTTGCTCATTGTAACGCTCATCTTCCGAGATTTCTCTTTGTCATTTGTAACGCTCATCTTCCGAGATTTCTCTTTGTGTACTTGTAACGCTCATCTTCCGAGAGATGTATCTTTGCTCATTTGTAACGCTCATCTTCCGAGATTTTCTTTGTTTACTTGTAACGCTCATCTTCCGAGATTTCTCTTTGTGTATTTGTAACGCTCATCCTCCGAGAGATGTATCTTTGCTCATTTGTAACGCTCATCTTCCAGATTTCTCTTTGTTTACTTGTAACGCTCATCTTCCGAGATTTCTCTTTGTGTACTTGTAACGCTATCTTCCGAGAGATGTATCTTTGTCATTGTACGCTCATTCCAAGATTTCTCTTTGGTTTATTGTAAACGCATCTTCAAATTTCTTTCTTTGTAACGTATCTTTCAAGATGTATCTTGTCATTATAACGTCATCTCAAATTTTTTTGTTCTTACGTTTTACAGAATTTCTTTCTTCATTCAGATTTTTCTTTGTTTACTTGAGTCATCTTCGAGAGATGTTTTGTACGCTCATTTTGTTACTCATCTTTCAATATTTCTCTTGTTTTTTATTGTTTCTAATTATGCTGATTTGAATTCTCATTTGTTATTCTTTTTTGTTCTTTCTTTTTTTTCTCCAGTACTTTTCCTTGTCTCTCATTTTTTCGAGTTTTGTTGTGTTGTATATCTTCCGAGATTTCGTTTGTTGTTTGTAACGCTCTTCTTTCTTTTATGTTCATAACGCTTCTCTTCGAGATTTTGTTTATTAATAAGTCATCTTGCGTTTTTTTTTTTCTTTATTAGTTTCTCTCTTCCGTATTTCTGTTTCTTCTTTTTTTATTCTTCTTTCTATTTCTGTCTTCTTCGCTATCTTTCTTAGTTTTATATTATTTGTTGATTGATTGTTTTAGTGATAAATGTAACTATCTTCGAGATTTCTGTTGTATATTTGTAACATGTAATCTTCCAGATTTCTTTTTTATTTATAACGCTACAATCTTCGTGATTTACTGTTTTTTTTGATAAATAGTCAATCATTACCTGATACTGTTTTTTTTTAAATAGTCATCTCTTTCGATATCATTTTGTTTTGAAACGCTACCCTTCCAATAAGAAATGATAATAATGATAAGATGATATAAAAATTATTATGATGATAATAATATATAATAATCGTTGATGATAAAACGATGTAATGATGATATGATAATAGATGAAAATAATGATAAATGATGATTATTATACTGTAATAATAAATAAGAAAATAATGATTAAATAACAAATGACGATGTCATTTGATGAAAACAACAACGAACAACGATAAATGATAATAATAATCTACAAAAACACCTAGAATAATAATAATAAACAGTAATAAATGAGGATTGATGATGAAAGATGATGATGAATAATGATTGATTGATGATAAACAATGAGAAAACAACACCAAACCATGATGATAATTAAACAAGTAATTTACATATGATAGATGATAAATGAGATGAATGTTGATGATTAATAACAATGATGAAAAACAACACCAGTAATAGTATCACAGTAATGATAATAGAAGTAATATGAGAAAATTTGATGAAACCGTAATGATATGAAAATGTAATGAAGGTGATAATAACAATGATGAAAACAACACCAGTAATAGTATCAATGATAATGATAATAGAAGAATAGTGATGATAATAACAATGATGAAAACAACACCAGTATTAGTATTAATGATAATGATAGTAGAAGAAGAATAGTGATGATAAGAACTATGATGAAAACAACACCAGTAATAGTATTAATGATAATGGCAATAAGAAGAAGAATAGTAATGATAATGGAATGACGCTGCTCATGATATTCATGATTAAGACAATAATAATGATAACAGTAATGATAATGACAATAATGAGAAGAATAGTAATAAATATGGAATGATGCTGATGACAATGATAATGATTAAAACAGCAACAACAACAATAACAGTAAGGGTAATAATGATAAGAAGATGTACTGATAGTGAAATGATGCTAAAGACGGTAATGGTGACCATGCTGACAATGATAATGATTAAAACACAACAACAACAATAACAGTAAGGATAATAATGATAAGAAGAATAGTACTGATAGTGAAATGATGCTAAAGACGGTAATGGTGACCATGCTGACACGACCTTTAGCCAGGAGCTTAAAGCCTGTCACTTCAACACAGGCATTAAGAGGAAGTCGAACAAAACAGGCACAAGAGGAATATAGTCTTCGATCAATATCGATTTTTTCTGACGACGACGACAATAATAATCACAATAATAGTAATGATAATAACAATAAAAATAAGAATGACAACAACAACAACAACAATGAGAATTACAATAATAACAACATAACAATAATCGTGATAATGAGAATAGTAATAATAATTATATCAATAATGATAATGATTATCATTACTAATAATGACGAAAATAATTGAAAACGACAACGACAACAACAAACAACAACATCATTAATAACATCAGTAACGATAATAATACTGATAAAAAATATAATAATGATGATAGTAGTAATAAATTATATTGATAATAATAATAATACTGTAATAATAATGATAATAATGATAATAAGTAGTAATGAGAAAAAGAGGAGAAGAAAAAGTAAACAATGACAATTACAATTATGATAGCAATAACGTTATATTTTTCATGCAGCTTTTATTTTTCATTTCCATAGGTGCATTTTTAACAATGAACGTGAACTCAAAGACAAAAGGAACGGATGCCGAGGTGAAGATCGATTGAAACTCTCTCTCTCTCTCTTTTCTCTCTCTCTCTCTCTCTCTCTTCTCTCTCTCTCTCTCTCTCTCTCTCTCTCCTCTCTCTTTACCAATTTCATTTGGCGGCATGTGGAGGATTGTAATCATTATTTGTGACACTCCGTGACAAGAATAATCCTGGAAATCTCTTCGGCCACAGGCGAAGGAAGGAAGGAAGGAAGGAAGGGGGGGAGAACTCGACGAAGGAGAAAGCAACCAAAAACCGGGGAAGAGAGAAAGAAAAAGGGAAAATAAGTAGAAAGAAAAAGGGGGGAAAAAAGGAAAGAAGAAGACAATTTCAGGGAGACAGATGCTAGAGACAAATTCGAAGCATGGGGGGACAATAGACAGCAGACAACACCCTCCCCCCCCCCCCTCCCTCCCCCCCCCCCCCCCCCCTCCTTTCCTGTCGCCCTGTTCTCAACACTACCTCATTTCTCCAACCTCCACCGACACCCTCCTCCCCTCCTCCACCCCTCACCGGGCCTCGCGTCTCCCCCCCCCCCCCCCCCCCTCTCTCTCTTCCAACCCCCACCTCCTCTCCTCCTCCGTTCTCTCTCTCCCTTCCCTCCCCGTTTTGGAAGCTGGGAGTATGCCAGAGACTCGCTTGGCTTCCATTTGTCTATGTCAGGGAAAGAAGGGCCCCATAATTCACATAAATTGATTATTTTCACCCAAATCGATCACGGGGGTCTGCTCGCTCCTCTCCGCGCTGTGAGTGGAATACGCGCACGTGCTTGAGAGACATGACGCTCGGGGAGAGAGGCCCTGAGAGGGATCCGGTCGGAATATTGGTGGAAAAAAAGAATTTTTTTTTTTTTTTTTTTAAAGAATGGAACTCTGTGATTTGTATAGTGCCTTTGTGTGGGTTGTTCTGTCTGTGCACGTATGTAACGTGGTTTGAGTTGGATCGGTTAGATTGGGGGAGGCTGTCAGCTCGGAGGTCAGACAGACAGACAGACAGAGAGATAGACAGATAGATAGACAGACGGAGAGATAGAGAGGATTAGGGTGCAAGAGAGCGAACTCTCCCTGTGGGTCCATTTGGTTCACGTGTGTGTGTGTGTGTGTGTGTGTGTGTGTGTGTGTGTGTGTGTGTGTGTGTGTGCATGCTTTTGTCCCATGGTGTCTTTAAGGGGAAGGAATCACACTGAAGTCGTGCTGAGACAGGCCAAACCGAAACGATAAACACACAATCGTAAATCTGTACTTCTTACAAACGGTATTGACACAGACGAGCGAAATGTCCACTTGATATGTGGCCTTCAGAGGTGACGGATGCCACCAAAGAGACAGGACAGACATGTCCACTTGATATGTGGCCTTCAAAGGTGACGGATGCCACCAAAGAGACAGGACAGACATGTCCACTTGATATGTGGCCTTCAGAGGTGACGGGTGCCACCAAAGAGACAGGAACAGACATGTCCACTTGATATGTGGCCTTCAGAGGTGACGGGTGCCACCAAAGAGACAGGACAGGACATGTCCACTTGATATGTGGCCTTCAGAGGTGACGGGTGCCACCAAAGAGACAGGACAGACATGAACCACACCATGCTCCTGGTGGCTTTTAGTTGGAGAAAGGCCATTCTTTACAGGCGGCCGTTGAGACAGTCTTGTTTTCTGTATTTGTGTGTGTGTGTGTCTGTTCAGTGTTATTTGCAGCCAGTCTGTGGCTTAAAGTCGTCCAAGGAGTAGTGTGGTTCTCCAGGGGACTTCTTCGTCTTTCCTTCTTCTTCTTCTTCTTCTTCTTCTTCTTCTTCTTTTTCTTCTTCTTCTTCTTCTTCTTCTTCTTCTTCTTCTTCTTCTTCTCCTTCTTCTTCTCCCTTCTTCTGCGTACGCAGGCTGTTTGATACTCCTGCGGACACTGCCTTTTATGACATCTGCCCCAAACTCCAGGGACAAAGTGAAATGTTTCACCTATGTGCCATGGTCACATGTGTTTGCCCCGCAGTTGCCAGTATGTCAACTGTTTCATCGAGAGGAATTCCAGCAATGTGTACACTGTTTTCAGTGGTTGACTTCAACCAGGAGACCTCTTCTCTCTGTATGTGTGGTGTGTGTTGTGTGTGTGTGTGTGTGTGTGTGTGTTTGTGTCTGTGTGTGTGTGTGTGTGTGTGTGTGTGTGTGTGTGTGTGTGTGTGTGTGTGTGTGTGTTGTTGTTTTTTTTTGGGGGTAGGGGAGGTGTTTGTTTTGTTTTAGAACATTATCATTAAACTGACTTGAATCAACACAGAGAAGGATTAAATGTATATTTTGGAGGTAGAATCAAGTAAAAAATGCATAAATCAGCGGTAGATATGGATCTGTTCTTCACAATAGGAAAAGATCTGTTGACTTTTCAAGTAGAAAATCGATGTTTCATAGTCGTCCCCCCACCCCCCACCCCCCCCAGAAATGAATAATTTTGCAACAAAATAAACCTGTTGAAGACAGACTTTGTCCCCCATTCCTTTCTGATTAATGTCTTATCTTTGGAGTAGATCTATTGCGCATGTTTAAATCGTAGTAAGAAAAACACTATCATTTCCAGTTTCGGGATCTCAGAATCACATCCATGAACCATGTACATCAAGTTTACAATCTTCAACTTCCTCTATCATGTGGTCATTGTTGATGTCTAAAGGCAGAAGGTCTGCAACTTTCCTCTATCATGTGGTCATTGTTGATGTCTAAAGGCAGAAGGTCTGCAACTTTCCTCTATCATGTGGTCATTGTTGATGTCTTAAGGCAGAAGGTCTTCAACTTTCCTCTATCATGTGGTCATTGTTGATGTCTAAAGGCAGAAGGTCTTCAACTTCCCTCTATCATGTGGTCATTGTTGATGTCTAAAGGCAGAAGGTCCTCAACTTCCCTCTATCATGTGGTCATTGTTGATGTCTAAAGGCAGAAGGTCTTCAACGTTCCCTCTATCATGTGGTCATTGTTGATGTCTAAAGGCAGAAGGTCTTCAACTTTCCTCTATCATGTGGTCATTTATGATGTACGAATGGCAAATAGAACCCGGAGACAATTCTTCATGCGTACAATCTAAAAAGTTGCACCTTCGTAAATGGTATTTTGACGCAAGGAGGACGGAAAGAAGCCGGGGGGTGGGGGGGGGGGGGGGCGGGGGGGAGCAACTTCCCTAATTTGGGGTCCGAGACAGAATGAGATAGGTTTTAATATAAAAAAGCTTGGTTCCAGTGTTGTGTACTAAATCTTCATAATTTGAAGCTTTTTCCTGTTTGATTCCTTATGTTGAGTATTGAGTTATTCAGGTATGTTAATTCTTAGGGTTACTGAAAACAAAGTATGTTAGTATAGAGGTTATTCTATGTTACTGTAAACCAAGGTATGTTAGTGTGCAGTTATTCGATGTTAATTCTGTGTTACTGAAAACAAAGGTATGTTAGTAATAGAGTTATTCAGATGTTAATTCTATGTTACTAAGAAGCAAGTATTGTTTGAGTATAGAGTTATTCAGTATGTTAATTCTATGTTACTGAAAACCAAGGTATGTTAGTGTGCAGTTTTTCAGTATGTTAATTCTATGTTACTGAAAACCAAGGTTGTTAGCGTGCAGTTATTCAGTATGTTAATTCTGTGTTATAAAACAAGGTATGTTAGTATAGAGTTATTCAGCATGTTAATTCTATGTTACTAAGAAGCAAGGTATGTTTAGTATGAGTTATTCAGTATGTTAATTCTGTGTTACTGAGAAGCAAGGTATGTTAGTATGCAGTTATTCAGTATGTTAATTCTGTGTTACTGAAAACCAAGGTATGTTAGTATGCAGTTATTCAGTATGTTTATTCTATGTTACTGAAACCAAGGTATGTTAGTATGCAGTTATTCAGTATGTTATTTCTATGTTACTGAAAACAAGGTATGTTAGTATGCAGTTTATTCAGTATGTTAATTCTATGTTACTGAAAACCAAGGTATGTCATTTTTGCTTTGTTTTTCTTTTGGAGGATTTCTTGCTCGACTGGCAAGGAGAACAATACGGGCGCGGCGTATAAGCAAGCACATTATTGACATGATTAGTCTTCTCTGCTGATAACAATAAACCATCTACAGCCGTTATGACTTTATCAGGTTTACATCGGTCTACTTTTCTACATAAATTTAAAAAAAACTCATCTAGGTTTTCTTTTTTCATCATGATTACATTCAAGCATATTCAGACGCACCATCCTATTTGACAAGGATAGATGGAGAGAGAAAACATATTGGAAATAAAAACAGGTGGGGTAACCGAACCTTGGGGAATATCTTTTCTTTTTTACTTCTGATGTCTAGTCACAGTTTCCAACGTCAGCCTGCATGCTTCTTTCTGTAAGGAAGTACGCCAGATAAAAGCAGTGTGTGTCTGTGTCTGTGCGTATGCATGCTGTTAATGCGTGAGATTGAATGTGTGTGTGTGGTGTGTTGTGGGGGGTGTGTGTGTGTGTGTGTGTGTTGTGTGTGTGTGTTGTGTTGTTGTTGTCTGTGCGTATGCATGCCTGTTAATGCGTGAGATTGAATGTGTGTGTATGTGTGTGTGTGTGTGTGTGTGTGTGTGTGTGTGTGTGTCTGTGTCTGTGTCTGTGTGTGTGTGTGCCTGTGTTGCGTGGTGTGATGTGTTGTGTGTGTGCATGTGTTGCTGGTTGTGTGTGTGGTGTGTGTGTGTGTGTGTGTGTGTGTGTGTGTGTGGTGTGTGTGTGTGTGTGTGTGTGTGCAACTGGTCGGCTGATCGTTTACAGTGCGGGCGAATTTGACTACGTGACTGTTCAAGAAAGTAAATACACGAGTGTAATTATCTTTGTTATTTATATATTTATATAGATGTTCATTCTTTCATTCATTCATTCATTCAATTATTTGTTTGTTTAATTATCTACGTACTGAATCCTTTTCCCCCCTATTTATTTGTGATTGTCATCGTTATTACATTTATTACTATGATGATGATGATGATGATGATTGTCGTTATTATCGTTGTTGTTGTCGTTGTCGTTGTATTGGAAATCACATGTTATTACGTTCTGTAAGAAGTGGAAGCTAGATGGGTTTGGGCGCTGACACGATGGCGCTTCGCAATGTCAACCACTCGGCTTTGGAAGGCATCGAATCTCCCAGCAGTCCTGAGGCTGGTTCTACGACAAACAAAACAAAAAACGAAAAGAAAGGAAAGGAAAAGAAAAGATAGATACAGGATGTCAAGCAATGCGCAAAAGGTAATTTCCACTCGGCGAATTCAGCAAGCCTTAAGAAAAAAATAGGGTGGGTGGGGGAAGATTGAAAGACTTGGATGGCGCGGATGGGTGCAAGCCGCAAAGAAGCGAGGACATCAGACACGCCATGGCGATGTACACGTGCTCGACAATCGCGGACATGACATCATAGCAGCTTGTTTGTGGTCAGAAAGCCAGAGGTCATTTATTAGAAAGATAAAAAAGAGAACAGGATTGATAGCTGCGGCCAATTGATCGGTTACCGATAGCCGCCATTACAGCTGAACCGAGTGTGTCTGGCTGGAAACAACACGTACAGGTCAGCTGCGTCAGACAGACCAGATGAAATCAACAATCCCAAGGGGGCTGAAGGGATAGATGAACAAGACAGACAGGAAGACAGACAGACGCAGAGAGATAGAGAGACAGACAGACAGGTAAAGAGATAGATAAACAAACAGACAGGAAGACGGAAGACAGTAGAGGATAGAGAGACAGACAGACAGAGATAGAGAGACAGACAGACAGAGATGAGGAAGACAGACAGAGATCGATAGACAGACAGAAGGTAAAGAGATAGATAAACAGACAGACTGGAAGACAGACAGGTATAAAGATAGAGAGACGGATAGAGAGATAGAGCGGCATACAGACAGACAGACAGAAAGCTATACAGATAGGTAAACAGACAGTTAGATGGATAGACAGATACACAGACAGACGGACAGATGGACGGACAGACAGACAAGGGCAGATAGGGCAGAGAGAAAAACGGACAGAGAGACAGAGAGAGAAATAGATGGGTGTAGACTGATTGGTATGCAGACAGATGGATGGAAGACAGACATGACAGACATGTAGACAGATAGACAGACAGACATGTAGACAGACAGACATGTAGAAGACAGACATGTAACAGATAGACAGACAATGTAGACAGATAGACAATCAGACATGTAGACAGATAGACAGACAGACAGTAGAGATAGACAATCAGACATGTAGACAGATAGACAGACAGACATGTGAGATAGACAATCAGACATGTAGACAGATGGACAATCAGACATGTAGACAGATAGACAATCAGACATGTAGGACAATCAGACATGTAGACAATAGACAGACAGACATGTAGACAGATAGACAATCAGACATGTAGACAGATAGACAATCAGATGTAACAGATAGACAACAGACAGATGGGTAGATAGATAGACAATCAGACATGTAGACAGATAGACAGTATAGAAATAGTAGATACATAGATAGGTCATGGATCAATAGATGGTAGTGGATAGATAAATACATACATACATAGACATACATACAAAACATACATACATAATACTAATACTACATACATACATAATACGGTAGTACATAATAAAATACATACATACATACATACATACTACCTACATACATACATACATCATACACACTCACGTACCTAGCATACATACATAATATAGTACACGTACTATACTGACAGCACATACATCATACACATACATGGACATAATGCAACAAATACAGAGAAACAACCAACGTGATACAGACAGACATACATGCCACTCGCTACATATAACCTATACCAACGAACACATAAGATATGGCACTGAGACGGACATTAAGGACGGACCTGTGAGTCACAGGGACACATAAGACGGCACCTGACTGAGTCACAAGTGGACACATTAGGACGGCACCTGGAGTCACAGTGGACAACATTAAGGACGGGCACCTGCGAGTCACAGTGGACACATTAAGGACGGGCACCTGGAGTCACAGTGTACACATTAAGGACGGGCACCTGCGAGTCACAGTGGACACATTAAGGACGGGCACTGCGAGTCACAGTGGACACATTAGGACGGGCACCTGTGAGTCACAGTGGACACATTAAGGACGGGCACCTGCGAGTCACAGTGGACACATTAAGGACGGGCACCTGTGAGTCATGTGGACACATCAGGACGGGCACTGTGAGTCACAGTGGACACATTAAGGACGGGCACCTGTGAGTCACAGTGGACACGTTCAGGACGGGCACCTGTGAGTACAGTGGACACATTAAGGACGGGCACCTGATGAGTCACAGTGGAACATTAAGGAGGGCACCTGTGAGTCACAGTGGACACATTCAGGAGGGCACCTGCGAGTCACAGTGGACACATTAAGGACGGGTCACCTGCGATCACAGTGGACACATTAAAGGACGGGCACTGTGAGTCACAGTAGGACACATTCAGGACGGGCACCTGTGAGTCACAGTGGACCATTAGGACGGGCAGACAGCGCACAAGCGTCGATGAAGATCGCATCGTGGTATTGACGTCACCGTGCTCACAGACAACACACACAAACAAACGGATTTAGTGAAAACATAACCTTGTCGTGATGATTTAAATCAGTAAAAGGGCGTTTATATGAAAATTAACAGAAACACTACACACCACACAACACACACAACACACACACCACACACACACACACACACACACACACCAGGAAAGCAAATTCGAAAAGGGAAGACAAGCTGTTTGTCACCACAAAAAAAACACACTTTTTTTTTTAAAGCTAATCTGCATTTACTCGAGGAGAAAATGTAGAGAGAGAGGGGGTTAGTTACGCCAAGGCACGACAGTGTACAGGCAACGGCAACGTCAGTATCCTGTCGGCAGCCATTTGTTCGGGATGGCTGTGCAAACTCGAGAAAATTACTTAAAAGAAAACTGGCGTTAGGTTTGGGCAAAACACGAGACAAATTCCACAGAACAATCACATACTTCGTTTCAATACGCACACCGTCTTCTGACTGTTTCAATCACCGTGCGTCTGCTGTGGCGGGTGTGAAACTAACGCTGAGAGCATTAACGGTTGTTTTTCATTTGTCTGACCGAATTGGCCCCCCTTTTTTCCCCGTCAATCTCAAAATACACGGTGGGCGGTGTTTTTGTGCGTTCACGCCCGAACTTGAGCCTTTACTGAGGTTCTGAGACGGCGGAGAATTGCCGGTGAGAAAATGTGTGAGAATTGCCGGTGAGAAGATGTAAAATGCCGTGAGATGAGTAGAGAATTGCCGGTGAGAATGATGTGTGAGAACTGCCGTGAGAATGATTGAGGGGGCTGGAGGAAGAGTGTCTGCTGCGTCATTTCCTGTCGGCAGCCATCTTGGGTTTTGGGGTGGCTGGGAAACAAAGTATTAACCCAGAAATGTGGTGTTGTTGTTGTTTTTTCCCCGAGGAAATTCTGAAAGAAGGGAGACTTAAGAAATGCGCGGACACGGACGTCGTGATGCAGGCACAACACGCGCACAAACACTCAGACACACACATACACAGACGCACACACTCTGTCTCTCTGTGTCTGTCTTTTGCTGTCCTGCCTCTCTCTCTCTCTTCTCTCTCTCTTCCACTCTCTCTTCTCTCTCCCTCTCTCTCTCTCTCTCTCTCTCCCCTCTCAGTTCCCCTCTCTCTTTTCTCTTTCTCTCTTTTTCTCTCTCCCCTCTCTCTCTCTCTCGCACACACACACACACACACACACACACACCAACACACCAAAACACACACACACCCACACAAAAACACACACACAACACACTCACACACCAAAACCAAATCCTCCCCAAAAACAAAACACGTAAAAACCACGCGCGCGCGGGCCACACACACACACACACACACACACACACCACACACACACACAAAACCACACAACACACACACCCCACAACAAACACAACGCAAACCCCCTTTCCGCATACAACACACACACACACACACACACACACACACACACACACACACAACCACACACACACACACACACACACACACACACAACACACACACCCACAACACCACGCACACCACCACGACCCCCACACACAACACCACACACACACACCACCCCACACACCAACAACACACACACACCCGCACGCGCGCCCCACACACACACGCACAGAAACACAAACACACAAACACATACACACACACACACGGGGCACACACACACACACACCACAACAACGCACACGCTCACGCACGCAGGCACGCAGCACGCACGCCACGCACGCACCACACACCACACACACACACACACACAAAACCACACACAACACACACCGACCGGGTCAGATATATCAGACATAAAGACACAATACACAACCCAGCGGAAAGCCCACAATAAGCGTTTGGCCGAAGGGGGGAAAGAGAGGGAGGAAACGGGGGGTGGTGTGGGTGGAGGGGGTGGACGGGGCAGGGGGACAGATACATGGTAAATAAGCCTGTTTTTGGGATCGTGTTCACGCGGGTCGTTGGGTTGTTTATGCGCACAACCACAACGTTGTAAATAGTGCTAACTTTCCACAAACGGGTGTGTTCTGGCGTGTGTGGGGGGGGGGGGGTTGGGTGGGGGGGGGGGGGGGGGGGGTTGTGTGGTTTGTGCGCTGGGTCTCCCCTCCTTTTTCTTTCTCTCTCTCCTCTCCTCCTCTCTCTCTCTCTCTCTCTCTCTCTCTCTCTTTCGCTTTAGTGTGCGTGTGTTTGCGTGAGTGTGTTTGTGTTGGGTTGTGCGTGAGGAGGTGAAGAGGGGAGAGAGAGAGAGAGAGGGGGAGAGAGAGGGGAGAGAAGAGAGAGAGAGAGAGAGGGGAAAGAGCGTGTGTGTGGTGTGGGTGGTTTGGTGTGTGTGTGTGTGTGTGTGTGGTGTGGGGGGGTTGGGGTGGGTTGTTGGGGGTGTGTGTGGTGTGTGTGTGTGTGGTTGTGTGTGTGTGTGTGGGGCGTGCGTGCGTGAAGGCAGAGGGGGGAGGTCAGTTCATCAATGTGTACGTTTTTATTTCCCCTCTTTGCTTTTTTTTTTTTGGTTTGTTTTTTTTTTGTTGTTTTTTTGTTTTTTTTTTTTTTTTTTTTTGTTTTGG
>JAFLJL010000290.1:0-15889 GCA_018398815.1 Conus ventricosus | reverse complement strand
TGACAGTGATGAACCACCCAGTGACTGACATGTGGTATTGGGGAGGGAGAGAGTGAAAAACAGGGTAGATAATGTGACCAGTGCACTAGTGATGAACCACTAGTGACATGACATGGGGTATTGGGGAGGGAGAGAGTGACACAGGGTAGATAATGTGATCAGTGATGACCATTAGTGACATGACATGTGGTATTGGGGAGGGAGAGATTTGACAACAGGGTAGATAATGTGCCCAGTGATGAACCACAAGTGACATGACATGTGGTATTGGGGGAGGGAGGAGAGTGACAAACAGGGTGATAATGTGACCAGTGATGAACTACTAGTGACAGGGACATGTGGTATTGGGGAGGGAGAGGAGTGACAACAGGGTAGTAATGTGACCAGTGAGGGAACCACTAGTGACATGACATGTGGTATTGGGGGGGGGGGGGGAGGGTGACAACAGGGTAGATAATGTGACCAGTGATGAACCACTAGTGAATGACATGGGGTATTGGGGAGGGAGAGAGTGACAACAGGTAGTAATGTGACTAGTGATGAACCACTAGTGACCTGAAATGTGGTATTGGGGAGGGACAGAGTGACAACAGGGTAGTAATGTGACCAGTGATGAACCACAAGTGACATGACATGTGGTTTTGGGGAGGGAGAGAGTTACAACGGGGTAGATAATGTGACCAGTGATAAACCCAAATAGTGACCTGACATGTGGTATTGGGGAGGGAGAGAGTGACAGCGGAGTAGATAATGTGCCAGTAAATGAACCACTAGTATGACATGTGGTATTGGAGAGGGAAGAGTGACAACAGGGTAGATAATGTGACCAGTGATGAACCACAGTATGACATGTGGTATTGGGGGGAGGGGTTGACAGCGGGGTAGATAATGTGCCAGTGATGAACACTAGTGACATGACATGTGGTATTGGGAGGGAGAGAGTGAAAAACGGGGTAGATAATGTGACTATAGATGAACCACTAGTGGACATGACATGTGGTATTGGGGAGGACGAGATGACAACAGGGTAGATATGTGACCAGTTGTGAACCACTAGTGACATGACATGTGGTTTTTGGGGAGGGAGAGAGTGACAACAGGGTAGATAATGTGACCAGTGATGAACCACTAGTGACATGACATGTGGTATTGGGGAGGGAGAGAGTGACAACAGGGTAGATAATGTGACCAGTGATGAACCACTAGTGACATGAATGTGGTATTGGGGAGGGAGAGAGTGACAACAGGGTAGAAAAATTTGTGGACCAGTGATGAACCACTAGTGACATGGACATGTGGTATTGGGGAGGGAGAGAGTGACAACAGGGTAGATAATGTGACAGTGATGAACCACCAGTGACATGACATGTGGTATTTGGGGAGGGAGAGAGGGACAACAGGGTAGTTAATGTGACCAGTGATGAACCACCCAGTGACATGACATGAGGCTTTGGGGAGGAAGAGAGTGACAACAGGGTAGATAATGTGATATAGTGAACCAACCAGTGACATGACATTTTGGTATTGGGGAGGGAGAGAGTGACAACAGGGTAGATAATGTGACTATAGATGAACCACCCAGTGACATGACATGTGGTATTGGGGGGAAAGAGAGTGACAACAGGGTAGAAAATTGTGACCAGTGAGAACCACCCAGTGACATGACATGTGGTATTGGGGAGGAAGAGAGTGACAACAGGGTAGATAATGTGACCGGGGATGAACAACTAGTGACATGACATGTGGTTTGGGGAGGACGAGAGTGACAACAGGGTAGATAATGTGACCAGTGATAAAACCACTAGTGACCTGACATGTGGTATTGGGGAGGGAGAGGTGACAACAGGGTAGATAAATGTGACCAGTGATGAACCCCCTAGTGACATGACATGTGGTATTGGGGAGGGAGAGAGTGACAACAGGGTAGATAATGTGACCAGTGATGAACCACCAGTGACATGACATGTGGTAGTTGGGAGGGAGAGAGTGACAACAGGGTAGATAATTTTAAACCAGTGATGAACAACCAGTGACATGACATGTGGCATTGGGGAGGAAGAGAGTGACAACAGGGTAGATAATGTGACTATAGATAAACCCAAAACCAGTGACATGACATGTGGTATTGGGGGGGGGAGAGAGTGACACAGGGTAGAATGTGACCAGTGATGAACCACCAGTGACATGACATGTGGTTTGGGGAGGAGAGAGTGACAACAGGGTAGAAAATGTGACCAGTGATGAACAACTAGTGACATGACATGTGGTATTGGGGAGGACAGAGTGAAAACAGGGTAGATAATGTGACCAGTGATGAACCACCCAGTGACATGACATGTGGTATTGGGGAGGGAGAGAGTGCAACAGGGTAGATAATGTGCCCAGTGATGAACAATAGTGACATGACATGTGGTATTGGGGAGGACGAGGAGTGACAACAGGGTAGATAATGTGCCCCGGGGATGAACCACTAGTGCCCTGACATGTGGTTTTGGGGGAGGGATGAGAGTGACAACAGGGTAGATAATGTGACCAGGATGAACCACCTAGTGAATGAATGTGGTATTGGGGGGGAGAGAGTGACAACAGGGTAGTAATGTGACCAGTGATGAACACCAGTGAATGACATGTGGTAGTTGGGAGGGAGAGAGTGACAACAGGGTAGAATTGTCCCAGTGATGAACCACCAGTGACATGACATGTGGCATTGGGGAGGAAGAGAGTGACAACAGGGTAGATAATGTGATATAGATAAACCCAACCGTGACATGACATGTGGTATTGGGGAGGGAGAGAGTGACAACAGGGTAGTTATGTGACCAGTGATGAACCCCCCAGTGACATGACATGTGGTATTGGGGAGGAAGAGAGTGACAACAGGGTAGATAATGTGACCAGTGTTGAACAACTAGTGACTGACATGTGGTAATTGGGGAGGACGAGAGTGACAAAGGGTAGATAATGGACAGTGATGAACCACTAGTGACATGACATGGGGTTTATTGGGAGGGAAAAGAGTGACAACAGGGTAGATAATGTGCCCAGTGATGAACCACTAGTGACCTGACATGTGGTATTGGGGGGGAGAGAGTGACAACAGGGTAGATAATGTGACCAGTGATGAACCACCTAGGACATGACATGTGGTATTGGGGAGGGGAGAGTGACAAAGGGTAGATAATTTGACCCGTGATGAACCACCAGTGACATGACACGTGGTATTGGGGAGGGGAGAGGGGTGACAACAGGGTAGATAATGTTGACCAGTGAAAAAGCACCAGTGACATGACATGTGGTATTGGGGAGGGAGAGTGACAACAGGGTAGTTTAAATGTGACTAGTGATGAACACTAGTGACATGACATGTGGTATTGGGGAGGGAGAGAGTGACAACAGGGAAGATAATGTGACCAGGGGATGAACCACTAGTGATATGAATGTGGTATTGGGGAGGGGGGGAGAGTGACAACGGGGTAGATAATGTGATCATTGATGAACCACTAGTGACATGACAGGTGGTATTTGGGGGGGGAAAGAGTGACAACAGGGTAGATAATGTGACTAGTGATGAACCATAGTGACATGACATGTGGTTTGGGGAGGGAGGAGTGACAACGGGTAGATAATGTGACCAGTGATGAACCACTAGTGAATGACATGTGGTTTTGGGGAGGGATAGAGTGAAACAGGGTAGATAATGTGATCAGTGATGAACCACTAGTGACATGACATGTGGTATTGGGGAGGGGGAGTGACAACAGGGTAGAAAATGTGACCAGTGATAAACCCAAACCAGTGACATGACATGTAGTATTGGGGAGGGAGGGGGGTGACAACAGGGTAGATAATGTGACCAGTGATGAACCACTAGGGGACATGACATGTAGTATTGGGGAGGGGAGAGTGACAACAGGGTAGATAATGTGACCAGTGATGAACCACTAGTGACATGACTGTGGTATTGGGGAGGGAGAGAGTGACAACAGGGTAGATAATGTGACCGTGTGAACCCTAGTGACATGACATGGGGTTATTGGGGAGGGAGAGAAGTGACAACAGGGTAGATAATGGCCAGTGATGAACCCTAGTGCCCTGACATGTGGTATTGGGGGGGGAAAGAGAGTGACAACAGGGTAGATAATGGACCAGTGATAAAGCACCATGAAATGACATGTGGTATTGGGGAGGGGAGAGAGTGACAACAGGGTAGATAATGTGGCTATGATGAAGCACCCAGTGACATGAATGTGGTATTGGGGAGGGAGAGAGTGACAACGGGTAGATAATGTGACCAGTGATGAACCACTAGTGACATGACATGTGGTATTGGGGAGGGAGAGAGTGACAACAGGGTAGTTTAATGTGACCAGTGTGAACCACCAGTGCATTAACATGTGGCATTGGGGAGGGAGAAGTGACAGCGGGGGTAGATAATGTGACCAGTGATGAACCATAGTGACATGACATGTGGTATTGGGGAGGAAGAGAGTGAGACAGGTAGATAATTGGCCCAGTGATGAACCACCAAGTGACATGACATGTGGTATTGGGGGGAAAGAGAGTGACAACAGGTAGATAATGTGACCCATTTGAGAACCATAGTGACATGACATGTGGTATTGGGGGAGGGAGAGAGTGACAACAGGGTAGATAATGTGCCCAGTGTGAACCCCCTAGTGACATGACTTTGTGGTTTGGGGAGGGAGAAAAGTGACAACAAGGTAGATAATGTGATAGTGATGAACCACTAGTGACATGACATGTGGTACTGGGGGGGGAGAGAGTGACAACAGGGTAGTTAATGTGACCAGTGATAAACCACTGTGACATGACATGTGGTATTGGGGAGGGAGAGAGTGACAACAGGGTAGATAATGTGACCAGTGATGAACATAGTGACAGACATGTAGTATTGGGGAGGGAGGAGTGACAACAGGGTAGATAATGTGACCAGTGATGAACCACTAGTGACATGAATGTGGTATTGGGGAGGAAGAGGTGACAACAAGGTAGATAATTTTGACCAGTGATGAACCACTAGGGGACATGACATGTGGTATTGGGGAGGGAGAGAGTGACAACAGGGTAGATAATGTGACAGTGATAAACACCCAGTGACATGAAAATGTGGTATTGGGGAGGGAGAGAGTGACAACAGGGTAGATAATGTGACCAGTGATGAACCACCAGTGACATGAATGTGGTATTGGGGAGGAAAGGAGTGACAACAGGTAGATAATGTGACTATAGATGAACCACCCAGTGACATGACATGTGGTATTGGGGAGGGAGAGAATGAAAAACAGGGTAGATAATGTGACCGTGATGAACCACCCAGTGACATGAAATGTGGTATTGGGGAGGGAGAGAGTGACAACAGGGTGATAATGTGCCCAGTGATGAACAACTGTGACAAGACATGTGGATTGGGGAGGGAGAAGAGTGACAACAGGGTAGATAATGTGACCAGTGATGAACCACTAGTGACATGACATGTAGTATTGGGGAGGGAGAGAGTGACAGGGGGTAGATAATGTGCCAGTGATGAACCACTAGTGACATGACATGTGGTATTGGGGAGGGAGAGGGCAACAGTGGGAGGACATTGGACCAGATTTTGATCAGTACGGAAAGGGGAGGGTGACAATGAGGTGAACTGTGTGCAGGGGACGGCGTACAGGGAGAGGAAAATTACGATGAAAGGAGAGAGAGGGAGTGTATCACGGTATTGGACTTGTCATGTGTTTGGGAACGCATGATACATAGCCCGGAAAGGGTTTAATGGGAATAGGAAGATGAAGGTTAACGAGGGTGAACACAGAACTACAATTTTGTTAGTAAATGGACAGGCTATAGAGTTCACTGCCTCTGTATGTTTTGCATGCATTTGTTTGTAGCAACTTGCCTTAACTGGGGAGTATGGTTCAGATAGAAAGGGAAAAAAAAAAAGCAGGTTAGTTGGTTTGTTGGGGAGAAGAGAGATGAACAGATTGAGAGAAGGGTCAAAAAGTGTACTGGACCAAAAGGAAATGCTTGAAGAGACTCCTTTTGATTTAGAGACAGTGATACAAACGATATGAATAATTATAGGGATATTTCTTTGTGTAATGTAGGCAGTAAAACTGTTATTTTATTATTAACAAAAGACTACAGACATGGATATATATGAGTGACTTAACCGTTGAAACACCAGGATGGCTTTAAGACAGGCTATTCCACGTTGATCATACATTTGCTCTGCTACCGCATTTCGAAAGCAGCTTGCAAATAATCGGAAATTATCCACTGCATTTGTCAACTTGGAAAAAATCTTTTGCCTCTATTTCCAGAAAGTTGTTGTGGCCTGTTTTACTTAAGAATGGAATTACTGTAAAATCCCTACCAAACACCCACCCCTCTCCGCACAGATTTCAGGGAAAAGTTGGAGGTGGGCGTTTGCTAAGTATACATCCCTTTGCATAAGAACATTTCATCACATTTTCACTAAACCTAACTGTGCTACATATCATCTCAATGTGCTCGAGATGGGAAAAGTGGAGATGGTTATTTGCTAAGTGATTTGCGATACTGGATAGGTTAACATTTGAACTTGATCTGGACCCAGTGCATTTGCACCTTCAGCTCCCCACCTCCTTTTTTCTGCATCTTCTGTTTTCGCTGCTGCTTTCTTTACGTGTGGTTCGTTTTTTCTTATATCTGGGCCATTTGTTCGATGCTTTTACTCCAATCAATGTGCCAAGTCTTATTCTTGAGTCGTATGTACAAACTCAATTTTTTTTGTTTATCAGAAAGCACTCTGTACCATTTGAACGGGTTATTGGGAATGCACAGAAAGAAAGAACAAGAATGGAAAGAATGACAGGATGAATATCATCTGCTATCGGTGACTGAACGGATAAAAAATGATAGGTATAAAAAAGACTTGAAAGTCACACAGATGGCCAGCAAAGAAAGAGTACACCGTATAACAGACGGGGAGAGAGAGAGTGACAGACAGAGAAATACTGAGACAGGGAAAGATACAGACAGAGACAGACGGGGAAAGATAGGACAGAGAGAGAGAGAGAGAGAGAGAGGAAGAGAGAGAGAGAGGGAGAGAAGAAGAGAGAGAGAGAGGAGAGAGGGTGGGGGGGTGGGGGGTGGAGAGAAGACAAGGAGAAAGAGGTAGAAAGAAGAAGAGAATGAAAATAATTTTTCTCTGTAAAGAAGCAACTAAAACTTGCATTTTTATTTCTTTTAAATTTTTTTTTAATAACATAGGTTTGAGTATCTCTTGAATTTTGACACTCCCTCTCCCCTCAAATTATGGGCACTCCATGATAAAGAGGTAACATTGTTTGAACTTAGAGTGTAGCTTAGAGTGTAGCTTCCGTTAACAGCATAATAACAAAACAAGATGATTACCACAATTTAAATCATAAGAAAACGAAAAACACACTGTTAGTTTTCACATATAAAGATCAATGTGTAAAAAAACCACACACATAAAAAAACGGTCATCCTGCATGGCTTAACATTAAATATGACTCATACATGATGGCCGGTAAACCAGCACAAACTCTTTTGTATGGAGATCTGGAAGGATAGGCTCATTCTAGTCACTCGAAGTCCACACCATTGTCATCAGAATCGTCGAAGTCCACATCATTGTCATTAGTGTCGTCGTCACCCTCTGCTGCATCTGGGGTATTTCCATTGCCATGGTCATGAGATAGGACAGCGCCAATTTCATCTGGAAACACTCAAGTGTTTCGTCATCTTGGGTACCGTCCATTGCGTTTGAAATTCCGCACCAGAGAAAGGACTTGATGATTGTTTCAGGTCGAATGTTCTCCCACGCCCTGCTGACCCAATCGATGACGTCTTGTCTGGTAGGCTGCCTGAGGTTGCCAGCAGCTGTTGGAGGTCTTGGTTCTCTCATCCGGTCAACCCTAACACCGACAGCAGTGGAAGCCAAGTTGTACGGCACCCTGGAGGAGCTGCGGTGGACGGCAGCCTTCATTGAGGACACCGGGCTACTCATCTAATGGGAAGCGAACGAGGAAGAAGAATATCGGTCAACCCAACAGTCTCTTATGCCATCTTTAAAAGGTTTGGCAAGACTGACATCAACTGGCTGGGCCAAAGGGGTACAGCCTGCAGGCACAAACACCACGTCTACGTGCTGTTCAGCAAGTGCTAAAATAACTTCCTGGGTCCTGTGAGCATTGTAGCAGTCCAGAACCAGGAGTCGACGCTCGTCTGCTGGCCCAAGAACACGCTCAATCCAGGTCAGGATGGTGTTCCTTATCCATCCATTTACAGTCGTACACAGCCGCACATTGTCTGGCACTCTCAGTGGAGAGAGGCGCGAGGCGGCATGCGTTTCTCTCCCACAAGATGACGAAAGCAGGAAACTTGTTACCATCAGCTGCTGCCAGGAGTGCCACTGTGAAACCTCATTTCTCAGCTTTGGTGCTTGTGTTTTTCACCTTTCAGGTTGTTGGTACAGGATGGCAGCATGTCAAACCAAACCATTGTCTGGTCCATGTTCATAATGTTGGAAAGAGGGTAGTCGTCGCGATGGTGAAGTCGAAGAATATTTCGACGGACTTGAAGAAGTTGGTCTTCAGAGTCGTGGAGAAACCATGTGGCGCTTTTCCAGCGCTCGAGCAACATGAGAGAAGGTAAATATGTGGGTTCAAGACCACCCATCTTATTTTGCACGAAAACCCCCTTTTCACATACAAATCACGTCCTTCTCATGTCACGTTTGGCCAAAATTAACACCTGTTTTCTAAAAAACTTAACATGCAAAAACTGCAAAAATTGACATAATTGGTACTTTAAAATGGGGGATTACGTGCAAAATAAGATTTGGTGATCGTGAACCGTTATTTACATTCTCTCCAGGGACATAAAATCAACTAACATTTTAACATTTATATGGCTTGGCAGTCCTACCCCAGACTGGCCCCAATCAATATTAGTATGTATTGTTGCCGGCGACAGCATGTGCAGCCCGTTGTTCATCGATGCCACGAAATCAATAAATTGACGCTACTGTCATGACAACGGGCTGCTACAATGGTTCGCTAGCAGAGTTTTCTGGGTTGCACGCTCTGCTGTACAGGAGACCTGCTGCTAATTCTGCATTATTAATCATCACGTGGTGGGCTGAGCTGTCACGTGTGCACGTTCAACCAATTGACAGGGGTATGACATCATTTTTTGCTGGGCCCAAAACAGCTGCTGGCCCCACTATCATTCTTGATCGGGGTGCTACGAGTCAAGACGTGTGTTAGCGCTGCACTGAACAAAAAATGGCAGAGTCAAGCTGGAAGCTGGTTCGTCTTCACAAGAGACCCCAATGAATGTTAGTTCTCAAGAAAGCCAAACTGAACATTTGCTGTATTCGGATGAGCAAAAAGAAATAATATTGAAATACAAAAAGTATTATCGGGAAATGATTTTGTATCTTGAGAAATTAGAACGCGGGCAAGCCTTGCTCAAAACCAACCGGCAAAAAAGAGCCAAAATCTTTTGGAACGAAAGGGGGAAAACGTAAAATGACAGAAAAGTGAACGGGAAAGTTTTTTTAGGTAATTGTTTTGTGAGCTTGGGGTTGAGCCAAATTTAAAGAAGGTTTTTTTTATGAGGCTAAAAAAACTTTAACCGAAATTAGCTTTTTTTACTAAAAGGGGTTTTTTGAGAAAAAAGGGGAAATCTTTAAAACTTCGAAAATTCTTGTTTTGGGGCCATTGGTTTGGAAAGAAAAAAAAACTGTTTTAAAAAAAATCAAAACCCAAAAGGTCCGGGGAAAAATTATTTAAAAACCTGAAATTCTGATGGAACCCACGTGTGTAAAAAATGGGGAAATTTAATCTTTTTGGTTTTTTTACTACCCCAAATTTTCCCAAAAGTTTGGGAAATTTCAATTCCAGTTTAGGAAAAAAAAGTCATTTTAAAATTTTTGCAATGTGGGTGGCTTTGCGAGTTCTGGCAAAATGGTTAAAGCTTCCTTTTGGTAGTTGCTTTTGAAAAAATTTAAAAAGGCGGGGAAAGCAGGCCCCGCAAAAGGCAAAAAATACACCAGAACCTTTTGTCACCTTCGGAAATTTTTTTTGCCCTAAAAAGGGCCTCAAGGGAAAAAAATGCACCAAAACCCTTTTGTCCCCCTTGGGAAAAATTTTTTTTCGCCCTAAAAAGGCCCCTAAAGGGGCTAAAAAAATCCTAAGGGGGGTTCTCCAAACCATACCCCGCACCCCCCATCACGCACCCCCCCCCTCCCCTCCCCAAAATCAGCACCCACCCCGCCCCCCCCAAAAACCCCCAAAAACCCCACTCCGCCCCCCCACTCACGCCCCACCCCTCCGCCCTTTCCCCTCAGCACCTACTCGCCGCCCCCCCAAGGCCCCACATTTTAATTCTTCAGTTTCTTGGCAAAAACAAGGGGAAACTGATTATTTAAATTTTTTTTAATTTTATGATTTTTTTGGGTTTTAAAAAAGGGAAGACCAAAGTAGCTACAGAGTTATTAATATACTTTACAAGTTGGTTTGGGGGGGGGGAGGCTGAGAGAAGAGTTAAAGAGCAGGTTTGAAGTTTAAATTACGGGATTTTTTTTGGCGTAAATATGCGAAAAAGCGTTGAGAGGAAATCAGTAAAATACCGTTTTTGGGCCCCAACCCGGTAAAAAGTTGTTTGCCATTTTATTTTAAAATTTGGTCCGGGAAGATGCTAATCTGACTTTTTTAATTGCCCTGAAGGAGTAGCTATTCCCCTTTAAATGAAGATGGGTTTTACAAATTAGAAAAGCCCAATGTAAATCTGAATTTCAATTATTTTTTTATTTATTTTAGATTTAAAAAGGGGTCCCAAATCAGTAAATTTGTTTTAAAAAGAATTGTAATGAACTATTTGCCCGAAACAATAAAAGTATTAAACATTGTTTTGGGAAAATTTGGGTTTTTGAGAATGTTTGTAAACAATATAATAAAAGATAAAAGTGAATATTTGAGAAGAATCAAAGTGATGAACTTGACGTGTGTTAAAGAAAAAGCTAAAATATTAGCGGGGTTTTAAATTGAAAGGTTAAGTGTTTAAAGTTTTGGGCAATGTTGGGGTTTGGGAAAAAAAAGCTCGTTTTACTTACTTTTATAAACATTTTTTTTTTAAATTTTTCAAAATATTTTTTGGTTTAAAAAAGGGAGACCCAATTTAAATTCGAGGTTAAAAAAACTTTTTTCGAGGAAAAAATTTTTGAGGAAAACAATTAAGCAATTGTTTAGGGGAAGTAGACAGGGAACATTTTTAAAACCCCTCAAAGTTCATAAAAAGCGGGGAACATGTATTTCAAAAATCCCAGGTTTCTTCAGAATAGAGCCCCCCAGAAAAAGGTGTTGTTGGCCGTTCTGATTAAATTATAAACGTTGACAGTGAAAACATGCAAGTTGGGTTTAAAACTAAACAGAAAAAAGTTTTTTAGCTTCGCGCCCTTAAAATTGAGGGGCGGGATACATTTTACCATTTTAAACCCAATGCAAGTGAGGGGGCCAAGTTAAGGGGTTTGGGGGTTGAAGGGAAGCCCTTAAAAATAGATTAAAGGCCCAAAAAAAGTTTATCCAAAGGGTGGAAATTTTCTTCCCTTTCCCTCCCAAAAAGTTTGGGTTAAACGGGGCCGCCCTTAAACTAAAAATTCGGACAACATGTGTTTTTGTGGGGTGTTTTGTTTTACACCCTTTTTTAAAAAATGAAAACGAGTATCAAATATGAAACAATAAAGCAAGGGGTGAACTTTGTTAACAAAACCCTTTGTGGTTTTAGAAAGAAATATTCAGTTTGAAGAGCAAAAAACCCCAATACTGAAAAAGTTTATAAGGGGTCTGTAGTAGACAATTAGGGGCCTTAGGATTTCCCCCAATTTGCCCTATTTGGGGAAAATTTCATTAACAAACATGTAGATTTATATTTTTACAACGGTTAAAGGCCATTATGTATTAATCGAAAATAAGAGGCCTGTTAGAATATACATCAAAGCAAAAATCAAAAAAGGAGCTTTGTAGAAAGGGTGTTTATTTTGGGAATTTCCCTACTATAGAAGCAGCCCCAGTCATAAAAAAAATTTGTAAAAGTTTTGTAGACTGTAAAAACGAACCTAAAACCAAAACCCGGGTCTAAATTTTTTAGTTGTAAGAAGTACCAAAATGAAAATGAGCCCATCGTGGTTTATGCGGGACTTTGAATCAATCTTCCCGCGGGCCTATGGTCCACAACAGCAAAAACCCAAAAAACAACCTTTTTAAACCCGGCCATAGATTTTTTTCTTATGCGTTTTTTGTTGTTTTGGTTCCCGGGTGGAGCACCCCAACCCCCGAGATTTAAAATGGCCCAATGCAGCTAGTGATTTTTTGGCAGATGAAAAACTTTGCAATTATATTCCAAACCCAATAAACTTTCAGAAATTTTTTTGGAAATTCTGAAGACCCGAACACTTTGACTATTTGCATGTTGGGGTATGCAATAAAGAATTTTTTAGGTGGCGGTTTTAAGAGGCCCCGATCACCAAAATGGCCCAAAAACGAGGAGCTGCACACAATTTGTTGTAATCTTCAACTTTAAAGGGTTTACCCAAAAAAAAATGGGAAAAAGGCCCATTTTTCTTTTATAACCCCGGGGACGATTTCCTTTTTTCATGCAAGCCGTGACTTTGAAATAAGAGGGTTTCCCGCATGACCGGGTTTTTAGAAAAATACACGACTTTTTCTCTTGATGTTTATCCTTTTATGATTTGCCCGCATTGATGACTAGTTTGGTAAAATTTGTGGGATGAACAAGATTTCCAATCACTTTAAAAAATACTTTGCCAATTTTTTAGGCCCTAAAGGGTTTACCCTTATGAATTTCGAAAAATTGGGAAAAAGGTTTTAAGACTTGTTCCCCCTAAAGGCGTTTCTTTTAGTTTAGGGCAAAGAATTAAAGGGCTCTGAATTTTGAATACGTGCGGGAAAACCTGGACGAATTTTCACGCGAAGTTTGGGGGGATTTTCATATCAGTTCTAAGGCTGAGTGTGTTTATTTGGGAGGGGTCTTTCAAAAATTCAGATTCCCTTCATGAAAATTTCAGCTTTGATCATCCATTAAAATCTCTGCCCCCGGCCTTTTTTGGGGGAAAACCCCCCTTTTTAAAATTCCCAAAATCAAGATTGGGCTTAAATATTGATTTGCCCCCACTTCGGTGATTGAAGAAGGGTGAGGGGGTTTGATGGCCTCATCCTTTTCTGCCCCAAAAGGGCCCAAAAAACAAGTACCTTTGATGGGCTGATCTACCCCCCATCTAACTATTAATGTCTTTGAGCCCAAAAATCTTATGGATGGGCCATGAGTCAACCGCTTTTCCCCTGAGAAACTTTTTCAATGATAAAAGGGCCCAAAGATGTTAAAATTTTTTTTAGGAATTTTCCGTCGAGTTTCACCCGATAATCCAAAAGGGGTAATTTTGGAAGTAGACTTAGAAAAATCCCAAAGAACTACCGATCTCCACAACGATTACCCCCTAGCCGCAGAAAGATTAAAGATGAGTCCTATTGAACCGCTAAACGTGTGCCTAATCTTCAACATAAAACTAAATATGTCTGTCATTACAGACTGTTGCAGTTTACCTAAAGCACGGGCTGAAACTAAGAGCTGTTCACAGAATAATTATCTGTGATCAAGAGCCCTTTATGAGGCCATACATCAAGAAGATACTGATCTTAGAACCCAAGCCACTGACGCTTCAGAAAAACTTTTTTAAACTGAACAGCTGTTTTGGCAAAACCCATGGAGAATCCACCAAACGCAAAGATGTGAAATTAGTTACAAAAGAAAACCAAGCAATTAAGTTGGCTCTAAACCCAACTATCAAGACTTTAGAAGATTTAACGACAGCTTGGTTGGCATTATGATGAAGAAAAAGGATGTTAAGTGGACAAGCCTGTGTTTATCGGCTTTACCGTATTAGAGTGTTAGAATTTCTGTACGACTACCTTTAAACACCAGTACCCAGAAGCAAGAGTCCTTTACACAGACACTGACTCTTTTATTCTAGATCCCCCCAGAAGACTTTTACAAAGACTTAGAAACAGAAGTAGCTAAGGAACTGATGGGTGGTACGACATGCGACTATCCCAAAGACAGTCCTTTACATTCACTGTAAACAAGAAAGTAATTGGAAAGATGAAGGATGAACTTAATGGGACAGTTATAAAAGAATATGTTGGTTTGGGTCAAAGATGTATAGCGTTGCCAGCAGACTTCTGTAAGAAGAAGGCTAAGGGCATAAGTAAAGAAGTTGTCAAAAAAAATATAACTCACGACAACTACAAGCAAGCTCTCGTTGAAAAACAAAGTATTTCATCACACAAATGTTAATCTGCGCTCTACTCTTCATCAAGTAAACACAACTGCTGTTAACAAAAAATCGCTAGTCTCTAACAATAACAAGAGAACTTACGTCAATCCTGAGTTTTCATATGCTGTAGGCATTGGATAACTTTAAAAGATTAACTGACTGACTTGGCCTGTACTTACTTAAGAACCTAATAGTACTTACTTAAGAAATAACAAGAACTTAACTTAAGAACCTAACTAGTACTTAAAACTAGAACTTAATTTTTTGCAACTTAACTTGTAATTTACTTGCACTTAACTTAAAAAGTACTTTCTTTTAAATAAACTGTATTTCTAGTTCTTAACTTGTACTTTATCTATGTTCTTAAAAACTATCCATAGAAAATGGGTCTACAGCGGGAGGTTGCACTTTTTTTGCAGAAGTTGGTTCTTCTTCTTTTACTGTGGGGGCTTGTGACTTTGTTGCTAGGTATGGTGTTAGTATTTGTATGCTAAAAACCCACAACAACAGCAGCACCCAATACATAAATAATACATCTTATCGTTTGATTGTGTGTTAATTGTGTTGTTGTTGGCGTGGCGGCGATGTTGTATTACTACCAACAATTTTGTTTTGCTGATTGTTTGCTCTTTGCAGTCTGTTCCATTCAGCTAGTTTACGCCCAGCCTCAACACGTCCAGGACTTTTAACTTAGTAACACTACTTACTTGTGGTACATTCACTTGCGGAGCATCTCACTTGTGGTAATTCACTTGCGGTACATTCACTTGCAGTACATTTGCTCTGCGGGACTGTCATGCGGCGTCTTTCTCGCTCATTTTTTTTTATTGCGATTAAATTTAATATGATCGAAATTAATATGATTAAAAGTAATTAATCCATGATGAATGGGCATAACAATGTCCCAAATCTGTAATACATGTCAATGCAAGGTTTCTAGGGACTTGTTTAAAACCGGATCTGTGTAAGTCGTATTTTAAAATCTTCTTCTGAATCAACTGGCGCCATTCTTACTAACTTAGCATAAAGGCTAATCATTGTCTGCCCACCGCTCTAACCATTTTTGACCCTAGCTGTGCTTCGTACCTAGCGTAGTACTTTTCAACGTCTGAAGTAGGCAGTTGCTGAATCTGTTCGACACTTAGTTCAGTGCCTAAATACTGTTTTAGTTTTTCCACAAGCAGCTAGAGAGTATAATCTTTCTTTATGGCAGTGGTCTGTTGAGTAGTCTGCTTGCTCCTCACACTTAATAGTTCGTCACAATCCATTTTTAAAAAAGCAATAAAAATAATATAATACTTTTAAAACCATGAGTTTAACGTTGGTTAATTATGCAGTGCCTATTGTTAGTGTTATAGTTTATTAACCCTTGCAAATGTTTGTTAGGAATAAAACCACCCAACTGGGAAAGTAGAAGATTCACCAAAACTAGTTGCAACCTTATTTTTAGCTTTAAACAACAAAAATTATCTGATAAAAAACATAGACAGCCTTTCGTTGAGTTATTTCTTAGTTAAA
>JAFLJL010000289.1:0-63644 GCA_018398815.1 Conus ventricosus | reverse complement strand
CACAACACCACCACCACCACCACCACCACCGTCACCCATCCCAACCCCCACCCACCTCCCCCTTTCACACGTTCACGTTTGTGTAAGATTAGTCGAACTCTCACCACCTCCCGCCCCCGCCCCTTACCCCCGCCCACCACCTCACAAACACACATGCTCGACGAAGGGCACTTCAAGCCGTGTCATTCTCATTCGACAATTGCCGCGCAACAGAGATCGTGTTTCAGCTGGCAACCTCCACTGCCGGCGTCCATGCTCCGTCGTGTTTGTGTTGTGACTGAATGAATTCAATGCTCACATGATCGGCTTACGAAATGGCGTCAGCAAAAAGAAAGTGAATAAGTAAACAAAATAAAATGGAAAATTTTTATAATGCAATTTTTTGTCAAATAGGAATTTAACCACATCGGGTGTATATTTATCCTGGGTGCAAGAACCCGAACAGGTTACTTTTGCTCTTACGTCAATACTCCGCAGTACTGGAGCGCGCACAATCACACACACGCACGCACGCAAAAACACACACACACACACACACACACACACACACACACACACACACACACACACACACACAAGGGCTAGCGCGAGTGCGAGCGCATAACTGTATTAATTACGTAGACAATGCTAGCTGGGCATGCAAGGTCTGGGCAACTCGCTGGGTCCATGCGCCTGTTAGGACGTTCACCACGCCTCGTCTATGAGACTAGCTTCACACATCCATTGTTCTCAGTCCTCCAGTCTCTGACCTAGCTCTTAACCTTGCGCAATGTAGTCTCTGACCTAGCGCTTAACATTGCGCAATGTAGTCTCTGACCTAGCTCTTAACCTTGCGCAATGTAGTCTGCGACCTAGCTATTAACCTTGCACAATGTAGTCTGTGGCCTAGCTCTTAACCTTGCGCAATGCAGTCTGCGACCTAGCTCTTAACCTTGCGCAATGTAGTCTGCGACCTAGCTCTTAACCTTGCGCAATGTAGTCTGCTACCTAGCTCTTAACTTTGCGCAATGTAGTCTGCGACCTAGCTCTTAACCTTGTGCAATGTAGTCTGCGACCTAGCTCTTAACCTTGCGCAATGTAGTCTGCGACCTAGCTCTTAACCTTGCGCAATGTAGTCTGCTACCTAGCTCTTAACCTTGCGCAATGTAGTCTGTGACCTAGCTCTTAACCTTGCGCAATGTAGTCTGCGACCTAGCTCTTAACCTTGCGCAATGTAGTCTGCGACCTAGCTCTTAACCTTGCGCAATGCAGTCTTCGACCTAGCTCTTAACCTTGCGCAATGTAGTCTGCTACCTAGCTCTTAACCTTGCCCAATGCAGTCTGTGACCTAGCTCTTAACCTTGCGCAATGTAGTCTGCTACCTAGCTCTTAACCTTGCGCAATGTAGTCTGTCACCTAGCTCTTAACCTTGCGCAATCTAGTCCGTCTGTGACCTAGCTCTTAACCTTGCGCAATGTAGTCTGTGACCTAGCTCTTAACCCTGCGCAATCTAGTCCGTGATCTAGCTCTTAACCTTGCGCAATGTAGTCTGTGACCTAGCTCTTAACCTTGCGCAATGTAGTCTGTGACCTAGCTCTTAACCTTGCGCAATGCAGTCTGTGACCTAGCTCTTAACCTTGTGCAATGTAGCCTGTGACCTAGCTCTTAACCTTGCGCAATGTAGTCTGCGACCTAGCTCTTAACCTTGCGCAATGTAGTCCCCTGGTTCAGCAGATGGGGTGGAGCGTATATGGGCTGATCCGCACGCTGTGACACTGGAACGGAACCAGAAGCAACGTGAGGGACTGCAGGCGAACACTGAAACAAACTTTGAAGAAAAATTCCCATGCCGCCCAACGAAAGAACCACATCGCGTTTCGACCTCTCTGGTCTTCCTCAGGCAAGACAATGATGGCTTCACTGAGGGTTGGACACTCACACCCCTCCCTGTTAACTGAAGGCTTTTAAGGGCGTGTTGCTCCGGACTAGGTCATTTTATCCCACGGATTCAAGCGTAGATCAAGACAGGACCAGTCTCTCGCTCGTTGTCCCAGCGTTGACTTTGATTCCCAATGTCTTGCTCAGGTCAACAGCCACTTCCGGGCACCACGTCACGGAGCGCCACGGGAGACTCGTTCAGTGGGCTATGCCGCCCTCTCACATCTCCCAGCTTCTTACTGTCTGTGCCCAGCGAGGGCGGCCCATTGCCTGTACGTAGCAGCCCTTTAGCCTGAAACGCCACCCACCATGCGTGTGCTTCGAACTGGACTGGTGTGATCCTGTCAGCGGTGAAGCGTGCTGATCATGCAGCAAAAAGAGAGAAAAAAAAGAGGAGGCAGGCGGAAAGCCAGTCAGAACAACAAGAAGTGGTGAATCTTTTCAATGGGCGCAAATGGAACTCTGAACAAAATATATGAATGAATCAATAAATAAACAACAAGAGACACGTATCGTCTGCCCTCTTGACGCAGGGTTGAAGACACATCCTGAATGGCATGACGCTTGGATGCAGTGGTCTCCACCCTCTCTAGTCCCTGCCTCTGAAGGTCCCTGTAAGAGATCCTTCTGGTGCCAGACTGGGACTACGAGCCTGGCATCTTCTCGCATGACCCACATGGCTGCCGTCTGTGTCTGCTGACACTACAGGTTGCCCCTGGATACAACAGGTTGCCCCTGGATACAACAGGTTGCCCCTGGATACAACAGGTTGCCCATGCCGTGACGACTACCACCTCCAGTTAACCGGGGTGACCGTGCTCAGCGATATTCTTCCTGCTGGTGTGCCAGCCCCCCCCCCCCCCCCCTCACCTCCCCCACCCCCACTGTAAAACGTCGTTTATTATCCACACACTGTTTGTCTTTGACACACGTTCACTGGGTGGCGGTCAGGTCACACGTCGTGCACCGAGGCTCTCTTTCCCCGGGGACTGCATGTCGTGCACCGAGGCTCTCTTTCCCCGGGGACTGCATGTCGTGGGTCAGTCACACGTCGTGCACCGAGGCTCTCTTTCCCCGGGGACTGCATGTCGTGCACCGAGGCTCTCTTTCCCGGGGACTGCATGTCGTACACCGAGGCTCTCTTTCCCCGGGGACTGCATGTCGTGCACCGAGGCTCTCTTTCCCCGGGGACTGCATGTCGTGCACCGAGGCTCTCTTTCCCCGGGGACTGCATGTCGTGCACCGAGGCTCTCTTTCCCCGGGGACTGCATGTCGTGGGTCAGTCACACGTCGTGCACCGAGGCTCTCTTTCCCCGGGGACTGCATGTCATGCACCGAGGCTCTCTTTCCCCGGGGACTGCATGTCATGCACCGAGGCCCTCTTTCCCCGGGGACTGCATGTCGTGCACCGAGGCTCTCTTTCCCCGGGGACTGCATGTCGTGCACTGAGGCTCTCTTTCCCCGGGGACTGCATGTCGTGCACCGAGGCTCTCTTTCCCCGGGGACTGCATGTCCTGCACCGAGGCTCTCTTTCCCCGGGGACTGCATGTCGTGCACCGAGGCTCTCTTTCCCCAGGGACTGCATGTCGTGTCGGGTTCTCTCTGAAGTCACACTGCCTGTGACATTCATTCATAAGCTCGGGTCATTTTCATTAAGAAAATGACGCAATCGATACATGACGTCTATTCGCTCTGCACTTGTCTTATATTTCTATCTCCAAACGATGAAACAAATTGTTAGCTTTTGCTTTAAGGCAGTACGTAGAGAACAGCATTTTACCAATTCTAACTCATTTGCTCCACCACCGAGGTTTTTGGGCGAAAGTGGCTAAAAGCCGCCTTTTCCTGTGGCGGAAGAGAGAGAGGAGAGAGAGAGAGAGATCACCGGCAACCCTGAAAAAACCCGTTAAGGTCAAGTTGCCCAGAACAGAAAGACAGACAACAGACAGAGAAGAGAGAGACAGAGAGAGACAGACAGACAGCAGAGAGGCGCCATGCACACACTCACACACACTAAGACACACCCACACTAACACACACACGGGCACACTAACACCACACCCCACACACCTCTTTCTCTTTCTCTCTCTCTCAGTTAAATGTCATAAAATCCGCACACTTCTTCTGACTAATTTCCCCTAAAAAACTTTGTACACAGACAGGCGGGACACGGGGCTGAAACCTGATCACTTAATTTCCCGGCTTGCGGTCTTCGTTCACCCCAGCGCAGGCCAGGCGCTCGGTTGCAAACTGTGCGACCAAAAAATCAATAAAGCACACCTGGCGGGCAGGCACGGGGCGCACTGCGTTAGAAAATGTTTTGGATATTCTCGAGTGTTGCCACGCTGACACACCGTATCGAGGCTGTAAACGTGACACGACCGGGTTTGCCATTGTTTGCTTGGATAAGAGGTTGTGTTTTGACTGCGCTCTAGTGTGACCACTGTGTTTTTAATTGTGTTATTTTAAAATGGCAAAACGTTACTGAAGAACAGGTTTGTGCTTCGGGGACCTTAAGTTTTACTTTAACTACATGTTAGGTATTTGTTGAAAGAATTAGGCGAAGCATGTTTTTGAAACCGGAGAGATTGTTTTTTAGAAACGAAAAAGTGAACTAATGCTTTGGAAATAAAACGACTATTTTAAAAGGTTTGTTGGCTCAAGGAAATGAAACAAGATGTAGCCAGTTTTAATACGTGTTGACTATTGATGAGATGGTTCCTTATTTAAAAAAATGGCGCTGCATTGTTGAAGTTGGCCGAAGCAAACAAACCATCACGCGTTGATTGTTGGGAGCTGGCTTGAGACAGCTAAAGCCATTTTTAAAAAAAACATGGGTTCATTTCTTAAAGGCGGAGGTAAACACGGCTGATTCGTATGCTAAAAAACTTATATTTGAAACTTTTTGCTTTTCCCTCCAAGTAAAAATGTTCTTAGTTTGTATCAGACTTGATTGATTGTTAACTACAGATTCAGTGTTCATGTGGCAGGCTGATCTGTGTATTAAGATGTGCATACTTTTCTACTTTTCTAATTTTAACCGTTCATCTGCCTTTAAATTTGTGCCTTATGCAACTAAAATGGCGATTTTTTAATGTTCTGGCAAACAAACTGATTGGGTTAGGCAGACCTTAGTACATCTACTAGTATGGAGAGGAGTAGTGTGTGGCCGGCACTATCTTCATATAAATGCTCCAAATATAAATGACGGATGTACTACTACTGGCGATTAGAGCCGCCATAAAAGCTGGCTACAGCAGTAATTGCTGTAACTCTGCCAAAGCAAGTTGCAGCCTGTTTGAGAAAAGAGGAGCACAGAAAACTAGGCCAAGTGATCTTTATATGATCACTTGACCTGCAAAGCGCGGCACCCTCCCGCCAATGACGTCAGCACGGAGCACCTGCAAAGCTCGGCGGAAAAAACTAGGCCAAGTGTCTATATGACACTTGCCCCCTACAAAGCGCGGCAGCCCCAGCAAAGCTCGCGGCAAAACTAGGCCAAGTGATCACATATGATCATTTGGGGCCTAGTTGATTGAGGTTGCAGCAAGACAAACCTGTTTAGTCACAAGCAAGAAGTGGTCCTTAGTAGTTTCATTTTTTGTTTGTTTGTTGGTGTTGTGTGTTTTGGCCTACCCCACGCACGCACGTCCCCCCACCCACCCTGGACTGTTATTTTGTGTTTGTTTGTGTTTGTGTTTGTTGTTTGTTTTGTCCTACCCCGCATGCACACCCCCCACCCACCCCACGCATGCACACCCCCTACCCACTCCACCCCACCCGCCCCACCCCCCACAGCATGCACACACTCAAGTTCCTTCTAAGTTTTTAACTTAAGTTACTCCAAAGTAAGTTCTTACTCAATTTGGGTTTTTAAGTCACCCTTTAAAGTTATCCACAAGTTTTACTTAAGTTACTTCTAAGTTTTTATTTAAGTCGCCCCAGGTTTTTAATAAGTTCTTGATCAAGTTCTTAAGTAAGTCTTAATAAGTTCTTGATCAAGTTCTTGATAAGTTCTTGATTAAGTCATCCTCTAAGTACAACCAAGTTCTTATTTAAGTTATCTTATAATTATCAAAAATACAATCTATGTTTTTTTTTAAAATAGTAAATGCCTAATATATTTACACACACGCCTCAAAAAACGTGTCATCGTTGAGATGTCTTGCTCAGCGTTCTCTGCATAGATCTTAATGAAGTTTTTACATCCGAAGCAACGCATTGATTACAATTCTGGTCTATGGAAATGTCTTTTATAGACTCCATGTCTTTATTTATTACTTTATCATTTTATAAAACGCCATGATCTATTTTTTTTAAAAAAAATTTAAAATTAAGTTTTTAAAAATATTATTCCATCTGAAATGGATCAAATGATCTTTTGTTGTTGCGGTTCTGGCGTGCTGTTGTTTTCTGTATTTAGTGGTTCAGTTTTTTTGATTGCTTTTGTTTTGGCTGCCATTCTTTATATATTTTATAACAGTAATAACCGCCCCCCCAGCAGCAAGGGCTCCAAAAATGGGAACAGTTTTAAGTTCAATATACCATGAAGACTTTGGCGCGTAGGCCTTGAATCATATGGAGGGTTTTTTTAGGGTGGCATTGAATCAATTGTTCTGGCGTGGCGGTGTTATGTTTTCATTATGAGTTATATTCTGTAACATTAATTTTTTTTGTCTGTTCCACTCTGCTAATTTTCTTCCTGCTTCAACACGCCAGGATGAGGATGCTTTTCAATGGTCTTCACCTGATTCAGTGTTTTCTGGGTGATTTTCTGGCTTGGTTACTTTCTCCACCTGATTCAGTGTTTTTGATTCTGCTGATTTTCTGGCTCGGTCATTTTGAAAGGGAAATAAAATTATATGATTAAAAGTTATTAATCCCATGATTAATGGCCCATAACAAAGTTCAAATCTATTGTTAAATCACATCCTAGGGACTCTAATGGGCTTTGTTAAAACTGGATCTTGCGTTAATCATACGTAAGATCTTGTTTTAGAATCAATGGGAGCAAATCTACTGACTAGTTTAGGTACAAACTAAGAACGTTTTCCCACACTTTTCACCATTCTAGACCCCAGCTGCGCTTCATACCTGTTATGATACTTTAAATTTTCTTGTGGCGACATCTGTTGAATCTGTTCAATGCTGAAATTCAGTTCCGAGGAACGTTTTGTTTTTTTCCACATGCTGCCAAAAAATACAGCCTCTCCTTTTTGGCATAATAGCCCTTTGGGCATCAACTTGGTCATTCATAAGTTTTAGGAAGGTTTAGGCCACCTTGTGCTGTTGTAGGGTCATCACTGTTTATGTTTTTTTTAATAATTATAATTATTTTATTTAAAAAATGAGCACCGAAAAAACTGTTGCTAACCTTGTATACCCTTCTGCTTTTTATTGGAGGTCTAAGTGTAGGATACTCAATGCTTGGTAAAAGCTTGTTAAGAATTAAACCAGCAGATCTTGGCAAAATAGACTTTGAGGATTCAGCAAAGCTGATTGCTATTATTTTCGCTTCGTTTGCCACGAAAGATTTTCTAGTCAAGCAAGGAATAATTCCCGACAGTATTTAAAAATGTAAATAAAAAAAAACATTTATAAATGGCTTTACTCGTAATGTGTGATAGGCGGCGCTGTGGTTAATGCGCTGCTTTTAGTGGAAGTAATTACGCATTTAGTAAACTGCGAGTGAAGGCGAGAAAAAGACATAACAAAGTGTGGGCAATAGCTGCAGCACAAAATCGCTATGAAGCAGAGAATTTAGCAGTTATATTTTATTAATGATACTCTGAAAAAACAGGGCCATGCAGCTTACACATTTAAAGATGTTGATCAAGCAATAAACAATATTATTAGTAACAGGCAAACCAATCGAGACATTGCCCCACCAAAATTTAGCGACTTTTATCATCCATCAGAAAAACAAAGATGCAAGAAATCGGGTTATTGTCTTTGGTATGACTGTTGTGTTTTTGTTGCACAATATTGGCTGAGTAAAAAATGAACAAAAACTATTATTCGCCAAAAGGATATTGGAAGGGAATAACAGCAATTAAAAAGCTAAGCCAAGCAGCTGGATGTTAGTGAACAAACCGCAAAAGAATGGTTATCTAAACAAGCGATTTGGCAAATTTTTTTCCCGCGCCTAGACGAATACAGAGACCTCACTTTGTGAAAAGCAATACGAACGACACCATCAAATGGTCTTCTATATTTACCCTCTGATCGATTAGACGAAAAAGATTTAAGTACGCGCTTACAGTCATTGACATAGCTTCAAGATACAAGATGCGGAACCATTAACACAAAAGAGTGCTTCTGCTGTTGCTGTTGCTTAAACTATTTACCAACGAGGCCCGTAACTTTCTCGCATGATTCAAGTCGATGATGGAAAGAATTTAAAGGGCAAGTGAATCAATTATTGTTGAAACATAGAGTTACCATTAAAAGAGGCATTCCGGAGTTCACAGAAACACAGGCTTTAGTTGAAAACTTTCACAAACAGTTTTCCGAAAGACTTTTTCCTACCAGTATCCCAGAGAGCTTATTGACAATTCTCGCAACACCAGAATGGGTCAGAAAACTGCCCTCAGTTTTTCGCGCAATGATAATGAAGAATTTAAAGGACCTAAAACCAGTAAAGCAATCAAAAGAAAAACAATAAATGTTGTTGAAGTAGAGTCTTCATCGGAAACTATTACCGTTTGGTTTAAAAGTAAGGTACCTTTATTTACGGGGGAAGCAGAAGGGGACACTCGCATCAGGGCAACCCATCCGTTTGGAGTGTTGACCCGTATGAAATAAAAAGAATTGTAAAGATGAATCCGCCCGTGTATTATTTACGAGAACTGACACAACAAAAAAACCCGCTCCTCAAAGATTTTTGCGAAGGAAAAACTGCAGATAATCCCCCCAGACACGTTCCGCTTTAATTAATTTACGTAATATATTTGAGTTTAAAATGGAGCTCAGAAGGAAGTGCAGAACGAAACAAGAATGGTAAAGGAAGAGACCTTGAAAATGATACGGGAATCATTTCATGCGTGTTTAATGCTTTAAGGAAAATTTTCGGGGATTAATCAATGCATGCTAAATCATCCAGTCACCCACAACTTAAACCCCCCAAATTGGGAAAAAGAATATCTTGAAATTTAATAAAAAAATTTCGAAAAGCGTCAAGCAAACATTTAGAAAGATTTAAAAGAATTGGATGAAGCTATGATTGATCTTATAATAAAAGTTGATGAAAAATATAAACCCCTGTTTATGCGGTCCTCCAGTGCCCGATTGCATATGAAAACTCTGGATTAACAAACACGCGTTTTGTGTTTGTTCTATCTAACGACTTCTTTGTTACAACTGTTGTGTTGATCTCATGTAGATTAGATCGCAGTTTTACGTTGTCATGATGAAAAGTCTATTGCCAACAATGCTTCTTTGTAGTTGTCATGTGATATGTTTGACTGCACAACGCTGCGAGATATTCCCTTTGCTTTCTTAATGATTTTCTCCTGGCTCGAAATATGTACATTTTGACCTTAAACCAACAAACTCCTTGATCACCTTTCCAGATAATTCATCCTTCATCTTTCCTAAAACCTTCTTGTTAGTAATTGAATGTAAAGGCGAGTCTTTAGGGTAATCGGACGTGTCATACCATCCTGCATGCCCTTTAGCTACTTCTAATTCCATGTCTTTATAGATGTCTTCAGTAGGGATATCTATAACAAAACTATCTGTATCTGTGTAAAGTACTCTGGACTCAGGATACAAGGGCTTAAAGTAGTCATAAAGAAATTCTAACATCAAAAGCTTTGATAATTCTAAAACAGTAAACCCAATAAAAACAGGTTTGTCTAATTTGACTTTCTTTTTTTTCATCATTATGCCAAAAAGGTGATCATGAAATCTTCTGAAGTCCTGATAATTAGGTTTTGAAGTCAGCTTAATTGCTTCGTTCTCTTTGGTGACCAATCTGACATCTTTGCGCTTGTGCGGATTCTCCATAGTCTTTCCGAAACAGCTGTTGTTCATCAGCTTGAAAAAGTCTTTTTCTGAAGCATCTGTGGATTTAGTTCTGAGATCAGTGTTCTTCATGATGTATGGTTTCATGAACTGTTCTTGATCAAAAGCAATTATACGATGAACAGCTGTCAACTTCAAACCATGTCTTAAATAAAATTGTAGAAGTCTGTAATGGCAGACATAATTTTTTTTGCCCCGAAGGTTAGGCACAAGTTTAGGCGGCTCTCTTGGATCCATCTTTAGACTTTCTGCTGCTAATGGATAGTCATTTGCAGGTCATGGAGTTCATGAGGATATTCTAAATCAACTTCTAGAATGAAACCACGCTGCTGATCAGGCGTTAAACTGCCCAACCACTTTAATGCCTTTTGAATATTATTCGGATCGCCGCCTGTGTACATTTTAAAGTTGCGTAACGGAAGTGATTGCGCCATTGCCCATCCATACAGATTGTTGCATCTAAATACATAAGATAGTTAGACCTTTTACTAGGATCATAATCGTCCAAGTATTTGTTGTTGCTTTACAGTAATGATGAGACGCCATACTATTCCTCCACGCAATCCGTTTTCAATCATCTGAATCATTGGTAAATCAGACAATAAATCAATCTGTACTCCAGTAAACTTTAAGAAAGCATCCCAACTCATCCCGGGCGCAGAAATGTAATGCGCGGGATCCAAGCTATAATGTTTCATGCAGGTCTTTCTATAGTTTTCAAAAATATCCGCCAACAAACATACATCAGCCCTCAAGTATGAATCATGATAGTCTCCCATTGTTTTACACTCTAACTTCTGCCACGCATCTGAGCATGCTGGTAATCAGAATCACTGATGTCCTTTCCTCTAAGACTAGAAAAGAACGCGCCTTTAGGAGGAAGTGTGTCTTCATCAAACCTTTCCCAACTGTTCATGTACTCATAAGGGTAAACGCCCTTTCTAACAAGAGTTGAGTCAAAATATTCTTCTGTTATTGGGCAGGACTTTAAGGACATAGCCAGTGACTCTAATGATCCCATCATGTGTTGCATAGAGTCATAAAAAGACATGTTATTTAGATTAAAGCACATGTACTTTTCTGATGACTGTGCAATGCATGACACCCTGAAGGCATCGTCCACTGCTTTCATTATAAGATGAGAGTCGTAAACCTCGCAAGTTATGAAAGAATACAGGCAGCTTCCATGTCTTAGGATCAAACTTTAGTTGAAGATTGCATTTACTGTGCGCTGCTCCTCTGAACTTTCCACTAATGTGATCATGGTCTCTTACTTTTGGATTTGTTGCTTCTTCACTGAGTTCTAAACCACAAATCCAACAATGTGTGGCTGAGTCATACTGTTGTTGGTCTTCAGGCGTCATTATGATTTCAGATAAGTTTAGATTATTAGAACAGTCATTACGCACTTTCTGCATGCGTTCTAAGAAGTATTCTGCAGCATCTGGGCCTCTATACAATTCTGGTGCTGAATGGGCGCCATCCGACCTGACAACAATGAAGGCAAATGAACAAATCTGATGATTACTCATTAAGACTGTTTTTCGAAGTTTTTTGTGGCGCTGGCCCTTCATAAGGAACATGAGTGATTCAAAGTCTGCATAAACAACATATGGACTTGTTTGCATCCGTTTCCAGTTCTTAAAACTAACTTTAGATCCGGGTGGAGGTGTAATTAGTTCTGTATTACAGTCTACAGAACTTTTACAATGTTTCTTATGTTCGCTCGCGGCTTGAACAGATGGCATTCTTGTTAAACATTTTCTGCAGAATTCTTGTTTGTGCCCATCTTTTGAAGTATGCTTCATTAGTCTACTCATCGTGCGTATCAATGTGTAATGCGGTAGCCCGCTGGTGAAAGCATCAGTAGTAAGTCAACATGATTTTTGTCTGGTTCGCCTATTGTTGGACTGTTCTTGGACACTTTAATTGGCACCAAATTTGTTTCCTCATCCCATGTGTATACATTAACAGTTATTGGTTTGTTTTGTTCTTCAAACTGATCAATTTGGTCTACACTAACAGGAAAGGACACCCCACTAAAGTTAAGATCATTGATGTAAGGGTGATAGTTAGACACTCTCTCTGCGTTTTTGCGGGCGTGATGCAGCCTTGCAAGAACACACCACATAAAACATTTGTTGTCTGTATTCTTTATGTTTAGAACTGCTCTTTTTGCAACTAATGCTGGAGGTAGTGGAATGTAAGCCTTACCAACAATCGGCGCATACTTAGCCTGTTTTAATCTGATCTCTAAGACTTCACCCTCTGACCAACCAGAGCCTCTCATTTGGCTTCTTCAGCCGCAGCGTCAAACTGTGCAAGCAGTTCGTCTGCCCAACCGGTGTTAAGTCATTACGAGAAAGAATGTCTGTTGTTTAGTCGAGACCCAGACTTCTAGATTTTCTTCATTTATTGTTACATAGTCGATTAAAACAGCTAACATTTACTTTAACTGGCGGGTCTATTGTTAGTTTACTTGGAACTGAGAAATAGCATGTACAACGCTTGCCCGCACGTTTGTTGGATCAATGACTTCTAGATCAATATCATTCAGTGCTCTTGATAAACGCTCTCTCTCAAGCATTCCTTCAAAAAATTCGTCTTGCCCTTCATATATCTTAGCCATGTTGAGTTTCTTTTCTAACTCAAAATATTTATTTAAATTAAAAAAAAAAAATTAATCAGAATCAATATCAACGGTCTTTTTGTGCTTGGACTCATAAACTAAAGTATAAACACCCTTTGGCGTTGTTACTGTGAGCTGTTTAGAACAGAGTTTAATGTCTCGTTTACTTTTTTTAAGCATTCCTTTTTTATCTGCTCGGCGTCTGGCTGTTGAGAAAAACTTGTCCTCGCCTTTCTTTGAAGATCAAACTTTTGTCTTTTGTAGTCATCAAAATCGGCCTGTAAACGATTAAATTCTTCATCCGTGATGTTTGAGTCAACAAGCGCTTTATTTATTGTCAGTTTAAACGAACTAAGTTTAGCCGTTATTAGTTGAACCATAGCTGTGTGCTTTTGGAGTTTAGTTTTTAATTTTTTGCCAGCCGCACTTACAGCTAATGAACATAGACCAAGAGCTAAAGACAAACCTCCTAGAGGTAAAGCCGCGGGTGCGCCTATGCCCGTTGCTAAGAGACCAACACTCGTTCCTGCTGATAGAGCGCTTATAGTTGATGTTCCAGTATTAACATATGTAACAGCATTAAAGGCAGCAGAATACCTTCGTTTGGTTTTGCTGTATTTTGAAAGGTCTTGCTCTAGTTTTTGTTGCATTTGTGTAATGTTGGTTAATCTGAAGGTTTTTATGTTGGGGCTTTCTACTATCTCTTCTCTTGGCGGCGCTGTAGGCACATTTGGATAAACCTGAACAGACATGCTTTTTTTAAAATAAAAATAATTTAGTATACTACATTTTCTAATCTGTTATTTAGAATATTCAGCTGCGCATCATATAATAAAAACAAATGTACATTAAGCGGTTTATCGGCTTCTTCTTCTTTATCAATTTGAATGTTTATTACGTCTCTCACAGTTCTCCCGCTTCCATGCAACTGATTATCCTCTGTTGACCTTAGGTCAATCCATAAACCGTATTTTGTTGTTAAATAATCATCAAGCCTAACATTGTGAAGATGTAAATCTTTAGACACAAGGTCAACTGTTGGACTTCTACACCTCCCGCCCCCAAACAGTTTTCTTATTTCATCAAAATGCTGATAAGGTTTAAGCCCGCTAGCGTAGATTTGGTTAGGACTACCCTCAATCGAACATTGTACTTTCGTTATTTTTGGATTAAAAAACTTTTCACTTCCTCTTTTGAACGGTTCTTCATCTTCGCACAGCAATAAAATACCTTTAAGCGATCTTGCTGCAACACTAAAACTAAAATTCCATATAGCGTCTGCCCTGCTTCTGGGATATGTTGTATGATGAATCACTCTTTCGTAATATATTGGGAAATGTGACTGATATTGGTGCGCAATCAGCTCTGCTAAATTAGGGTTGCTAACAACATCAAACTCTAACGAGATGTCAGAAATGCTGTACTTTGCTTCGGTGTCTGATGATCTGATAACACGTTTGTATTCATTAAAAGTTAGTTCATATGACAATCTGTCTTTTAATGCTCCTTGAAAGTATGGGCATGCGCTTTTAACAACTCAAAATCTAAGGGTATGGAAAAGCGATTTCCATACGCAAAATTTACAGCTGCATACTTTTTACCGTCTTTAGTATCTGCGGCGCCTATTCTATGTTTTAGTGCTTCTTCATTTTCGATTCCTTGAAAAGCAAGATCAGCCCTTTCATTCCCGGTTAGCCATAGATCAGAATAGGTTAAAAATATGTCTGCATTGTGTAAAGAAAATATTTCTTGCCCTCAAGTTTTATAGAAATTTTCTTAACGATTGCCCGCCCCAGATTCTGTACAACTGTCCTGTTTGGGTCTGTTGTTGAAGCGAGTTCTATTTGAAAGTAAGACGCGCAGAGCCTGGCACAATCAATTCATCTGCTCCTAGGTCTGGAAATTTGACAGTAAGAATTTGATCTGCATCAATAGTAGATGGATTATTTGGAACAATAATATTCCGTTTATTTCCCTTCACGCCAAGGGGCTCTTTCAGACTTCTATGCGGGTTAAGAATCGAGCCATATGATTGTGGCATTTTTTATAAAACAAAATAAAAAAGTTAATTATTTAAAAACATGGCAGGCATTGAGGATGAAGATTATGAATGTTTTAGATTCTGGAGACGACATGAGTGAAATGGACTCCTTTGGTACAACATCGCTCGGGGCTCTCTTTGCGGCGTGAATTAACAGAAAGTAAGGTCAGATCATTATACCAAAGTTTAGGCCAAGAACCTCCCGAATTTATAGACCCTAATGATTTTGAAGTAAAAGATGACCATTTGTTTGTGAGGAGCGACCAAGGACAACTTGTTCAGCTTACAACTAAAAAAGACCCATCAAAGTTTTTAGCCGTGGGTTCAATTAGAAATAGACTCCCTGCGAGCGTACAAAATCGCCTTGGCCTTGTTAGGCCAAAATTAAGGGCGGAGCCAGTTTCTAAACTTCAAAACACACTGCAAGAACTCCCGACAGATAACCAAATGCAAAACATGGAACTTAAAGAATTAAATCAATCAGCAGGTGAATTAATAAATGTAATAGAAGCAGAATCCAGTTTTTCAGAAGAAACAGCGTTAAAGACTATACACGACTCGCCGCTACCCATGCGAGAACTAACGGCCCTTGATCATGCTTTAAGAACCATCAAAGGCGAATTAACAAACAAATTTAGCAAAACTAGGTGAACTAGATGAGCATATAAAAAGAGAAAAAGAAAAACTCGCTGAGACTGACGACCGCATCGTAGGGCATGAGATTAAAGAAAGAATAGCCCAAAGACTAAAAAATCTTGAGCAAGAAAGATCAGCAAGACTAGAAGCGCTAACTACTAACCGGGACCAATTACGAACTCAAGTGAATAGAATAAGAGAAACTATCGAAAAATTTTATATGAAGACACGACACTAGCAGAACGAATACGAACACTGTTTAGAGAGCAAGGAGTCACATTAGCAAGCGTTATAACGGCCTTAGGATTTGCAATAAGTACACTGGTGTTGGCTATTACAGGCGGCGGTGGTCAAAGTTCATTACCTCCGCCGCCATCGCCTCCACCTGATAAATCATGGGTAAAAAAACAGCTTGATCATCTTGCGAGTTTATTAAAAAAATTAGCCGGTAAAGCTATAGACTCTTTACCGGGTATATTAGGAGGTATTGTTAGCTGGCTTTTGTCTACTGCAAGCAAAGTAGTTGGCTTTATGGCCGAGCACTTATGGACATTAGTTCTCTTAATAGTTGGGTTAATTTTTAGTAAGATAAAGACCAAGTAATCCTAGGCCTGTTAATCCAAGAACAAGCGCTGTCTTTTCATATTTCATGGTCATCGCGAACAGAGTCCGCGAGCTTTGCTGAGTCTTCAATGGCCTTTGGGCTTTGGGCCGCGGGGATTGGATGACTTATTCTTGGGGGGTCATCTTGTTTTTTTACTGCTTGCAATATTACTGGCTCAGAATTTATGTCGTTTTGTCCAACCTTCTGTTCATTTCCTGCAACGAGAATTTCATTGTTGTAGTTTATTATTGTTCCTATCTGGAGCCTGAGGTCAGAAGGCAGCATGTATAAACCAGTGCCAACAGCAAAGTCTACTTTCGATCTTGCGTATTGTAAAACATTTTGGTACCTTTTAATACTTGAAGGCAAATCAACAGTAGAATTAATGGCGTCCTCTAAATTTGCTAAGTATTGTTTTTGTGCGTCAAAGCCAGTAGAAGGATCTGTTATGTTCGATCTTGTCTGTGCTTGTGAACCTAGCAAACACCAAACGTAAGTGCGAACAGAGTCGTTTATTCGTTCTATTCCTGCTTTAGTTAGGCCCTTAGAAGTGTCTAAGATAAATGTTGTCCATGCTGTTTTATGCTCTTGCTCTATGGACCCGAGGTGAACAGCTGTGCCTGAAGAGAAAGATGTGTAAGGAGGATTCCAGTCATAGTTATATTTTCTGTGCACGCCCCAATAATAATGGGTGCCTAAGCCATGATTGCGGTCCAACTTTTGTCTAAAGTCTGTCTTGATGTTAATATTGAATTCGTTACAGATTCTTTCAAAAGCCTTCATGTCTATTCGGTTGCTAAATGGATTAAACGGTTTGTCATTTGGTAATGGTGCTTGCAGTTCAGTCAAAATACGTCTGAAGGTGTAATAGAAATGAAATCTATACACTGACCTAACCAAAGGATTAGGATGATTTAAGTGATCAGCATACGACACTCCACACCCAGTTGATGCACAAAACACAGCAAAGTTTAACTGGTTCTGATAAAACTGCATCGGATGACTGAACCACACTTTTTGGATGTAGTCTTTTTTAACAGGGGGGTTAAGATATCTGCTTAATGGAGAAAGATGTTATGAGTGGTATTCCCCAAGGGAGCATTTTAGGACCTGTACTGTTTACTATTTTTATAAATGACCTTCCAGATGAGGTAAATAGTTTTTGTAAAATTTTTGCTGATGATACAAAAATATATGACAAATCAGATAACTATAGTAGTCTGCAAGAAAATTTAAATTGCCTCCAAAACTGGTCAGACAAGTGGAATCTATATTTTAATGTTGAAAAATGTAAAGTTTTGCATGTTGGCAAAAACAATCCAGAACATGAATACAACATGAAAATAGATGGTGGAAATAGGCTGGTACAGAAATGTGAGGAAGAAAAGGATCTGGGTGTAATCTTTGATAAAGATTTACTTTTTGATACTCACATTCAAAAGTGTATAAATAAAGCAAACCAAATGATTGGATTAATAAAAAGAACTTTTATTTACCTAAATAAAGAAACGTTTTTAAAGTTATATAAAGCTATGGTTAGACCGCATCTTGAATATGGCAATATAATCTGGTACCCACACTTGAAAAGACAGTCAATAGCAATCGAAAGAGTACAGAGAAGAGCTACTAAAATCTTGCAAGAATGTACAAACATGTCTTATACAGATAGATTAAATTACTTAAATTTGCACTCTTTAAAAGGCAGACGTGTTAGAGGGGATTTGATTGAAGTGTTCAAAATATTTCACCAGCAAACGGACATACAGTGGGACTATTTTTTTGAGACTGTTAAAACAGATAGAACAAGAAATTCGGAAGGCAAAATATTTGTTAAGCAGTTTCATACTAATATGGGGAGATTCAAGTTCAGTAACAGAGTTATTGCTAACTGGAACAGTTTGCCAACTGCACTTAAATTTGCTAAAAATACTAACGTTTTTAAGAATTTGCTGGATGAAGACTTGAAATTTAAAGTACAGTTTAGAAGCTTTGATGAATAAGAAGGAAAATTTATATTGCATGCATTTTCAACCCTGTCATAAAAGTAAAATAACACGAGGGGACATTGAAAGGCTTAACGGCCTATGTATTGATTACGTCCCTACACACTACTACTACTACTACTACTACTTACCTTTTTATGAAAGGTGTCAGTCTGGGTCACAGAAATGTCGAGGGTGTCAGTTGTTATATTTTTAAGATTGTAGTGCGGCCCAACAGAATATTTTGCATCAGTATATTTGAATGCACTCATTTTTAATTTGTTTTAAAAAATGTTTGTAACAATAACAACTCAAGACCGCCCTTCGTTTTTAGAACATGCTATTAATAACGAATGCGGAACCAGAACGGTCGCGCTCCATGAAATATTCTACAAAGTCGTATGGTTTAATATAAGCAAAGCCAAGGAGAATAATAAGATTAAAAAAGTTAATAATAGAGGCCAATTAGTTAGCCAGTTAACCATACCTGATGGTTATTACGGGTTTTGCTCGCTAAAAGAAGCAATGAGTAACTTTGACATTGCTCTCAAACTTAACAATGCGAATCTGAAAACAATGTTAACCTTCAAACCTGAAGAAGAAGAAGTAGGGTACTATTTTGATAAAGAGCTAGCTAAAATGTTAGGCTTTACAACTGCCAATCGGGCCATTCATAGTTTTAGAGTTACGTCAAACAAAACTACTTATGAGGGAGAAAATCCGCTCGATCTTGCATTACATTCATTACTCTATGTTCATTTGGATGAGCTGAGCACTGATGAAAACTTATATGATGGAAGGCCCTCAACTGTTTTAAGAGCTCTTCCGTCAGGGAAAGCTGCATATTGCGATTATGAAATTATACAATTCCCTAATTTACAGTTTAAAAGATTAGTTTGTGGGAGGGTCGGATCATTTAATATAAAAATCAAAGACAAAGCGGGGAAAGTTGTGAAATGTGATAACCTGCACATTGTTTTGGAAATAAAATAATACGTTACTAAAAAATAATGTCGCGTGGGCCAGAAGAATCAGGAGTTACATTAGCGCCTGTAAGGTGTATAACCTTAGAATTAAAAGATCTTGCAGATGTTGCGGACTTTGAACAGAACGGTGAGATAGGCGCTTTGTATGGTTTTGAGTACACTAAAGACGGTGATTATAAACGCAAAGAGGTTGGCGACAGCAAAAAGTTTCCTAAACTAGAACAACTGCGCAATCTAGAGGCAAATAATGTTGGCCAGTATGAATATAAAATAGTTCGAAAACCTGACCTCAAATGGCACTTAGAACCATATTTAGAATGGGAAATAAAATTTGAATTCATAAGCCCATTTACATATTTTAGCCGTCAAAAAAGTTTCAGAAAAGCATTCAACTCTGGCCCTTTACATGTAAGTCTTATGCCGGACGACAATAGTCGGAAAGAAATTGAAATAACGCCGTATGGGAAAAAACAGTACATCCTCCACAGAAAAGAAACAGTTGTAAAAAAAGCTTCTACAAAATTACAGTTCTTTCCAAGCAGAAAATTAGGAGACACGTTCACAATGATATTTGAAATTTCTGTCTTTAAAGATGTGGAGAGGGATGGGGTTGTGGGCGTTAGTGATGACCTTATAAAAGGAATTAATATTAGCTGGCAAAACTTAGACGTTAAACGCCTTAACGTTACCATCGTCGTTCTTCACAATGGTGAGGATATTAAGATCATAACAACAAGCAACAAAATCAATGTTGACTTAAATAGAAACAATCTTACAGAACTGAATTGGATTAATCTTACCCATTTAGGCCTCGTAGGGTTTTATTATACTGAACAAGTTTTGACGGAGAGTATGATAAAAATAATAACTGGATTAGATTAAATTCTGTTATAAAACTATGGAGCAGTTAAACTTTATGATAAAATCCCCTCATTGTTCAATGATTTGTGGGCAGACTGGTTGTGGAAAAACAATATTTGTCCTAGACTTATTACAAACAGTTTATCGCTATAATTTTAATCATATTGTGATTTTCTGTCCAACACTTAAAAGGAACAAAGCATATCATGATAGAAGGTTTATATGGACAGACAATGACGTATATTTAGTTAACCCTAGCACTAAACTGAGTGAGTGTTTAGAATACTTTTATAAAGTGTTTGAAGGAACGCAGACACTCTTTATTATAGATGACTGTTCGGCAGAAAAAGATATAGTTAAAAAGAGAAACACTTTGTCAAAGCTGGCTTTCAGCGGAAGACATGATGGGATAAGTGTGTGGATTTTATGCCAGAAATATAACTCGGTTTTAAAAGACTTTAGAGAACAGTTAAAGACTGTAGTGTTATTTCACATGAAAGACAGAGACTCATTTGAAGAATGTTTGCGCGAAAATGATGTTATTGAAAATGACCAGGAAAAACACAGGATTAAGCAAAAACTAAAATCTGAAAAGTTTTGTAAATTAGTATTAAAAACGGATAACCCTACACAGTATGTCTGTTTGTAGATAATCGTTATTTTTTGGTTATTGAAGTCTTACTTGTCAGAGAACAGGGAAAGGCGGCTTTTAGGCCACTTTCCGCCAAAAACTCGGTGGTGGAGCAAGTGAGTTAGAATTGGTAAAATGCTGTTCTCTTACGTTTATAATTTCAAGCGTCATGCAGACTTGCATTTGTATTAATAATAAAATAATTTACAATCATAGGGTATGAAAAACCATGGTACTGACCAATCGCAGTTATCCAAGTGTCAGTGGTTTCTCCGTCCGCGCATGTGCAGTAAGTATTGACCGTTGCTTTATACGATCTTGATCAACCCGGTCGACGAGAAATTGGCTCCGCAAGAAAGGTCAAATTATTCAAAGAAGAAGAAACCTTTCGAAGGAATCAGTCGAGGCCAGACTGAAAGGGTACTGCAGGGCATTCGACGACACCCACAACCTTTACGGGGAAGGCGTTAACGAGTCTCATCGTTCCATGGGCGAGTCTGATAGCTGTAGCCATAGAAGGCTGTCTTGAGGTAAATAGGTCTAAATCATTTTTTCGTATAGCGCAACAAAATATATTTCAATATAATCGCATTGTCACCGATCGGCGGTACTACATCAGCCGTCCATAGGTTTGGAGTAATGGTAATTCCGAAATAGAGAGCGTGTGCGCGTGTGCATATGTGTATATGTGTGTGTGCGAGCGTACGTGTGTAAGATTTGGGGTTTTGGTTAAGGTGGAAGGTTAGGCTAGGTAGGGTGCTGGGGAAATAAGACATACAATATTCTTGAATTCCAGTCTTCATTATGGAAGGAGTGGAAGCGAGAGGTTGGTTTCGTTCCCGTTTGTTACCCTTTTGTTACTTTGGTTCTACACCAGAGAAGGCGGGGCAGGATATCGGCTGTTGTTGGTGTTGTCAAGTCTGTGAGTTGTTGTGGTAAATTGTCGTGTTGTTGCACGAGCAACAACTAGTCCGTTGGTCCGGCGTGTCAGCTCTGCGGAGGGATACGCTGCTCTGACCAATCGCTGTTTTGTGTTGTGAGTAGAGTTCGCTTGGTTCCGACCAGGTCGGAATGAGTTGGGGTAGCTTCACTTCGGTCCCTGGTGTTCGTCGGAGTGGACGCGCCTTGTAGTTGCGGCGGCAGCGCCGTTAGTCGAGCTGAGTTACTTCGAGTCATAGTTAGTGCCAGGTCCTCGTCGGGTCTGGTGTGCCCTTGGCCTGTGCCGGGTTCTGTGTCGTCTCTGTTGGCAGCCACTTCAGCCAGTTGCAGAACTGGTGTGGTTGAACGTCTGTCTGTCCAGTTGTGTCAGCAGGTGGTATCCTGTTCCGTCCTGAGGGTGGGGCCAGACCACCGCAGTCTGCTGCCGCGTGCCGGCAGGTGAGCGGCGGCGTCCAGTTGCCTGCTGCTTTCCCAGGAGAGGGAAACCATCCAGGCCGTCGGCCGTCTTTCGGCTACCGGGGTTCTCCCGGGGTTTCCAGCCACCTGTTGCTCTACCCGGTTCGGCGTCCTGTGAGAGGGCGCTGCACCAGACCTTCCCTCACCCTCAGTGTCCGGCGGGGCCTTCAGAGGAGGAGGTGTCCTTCGAGCCCCGGACTCGTCGAGAGGGCGTCTGGTGTGTGGGTGCGCCAGGTGTCGTGCCCAGCGCAGGGGAGGAGTCAGACCGTGAGGAGTCACGGTCGGCGCCGGGGTGTAGAGTCTTCGGGGTGTCAGTCTGCGTGAGGCCGCGGACAGCGCTGAGGAGCGGAGTCATCCGTGGAGGAGTCAGCCTGTGAGGGTCCCCGGACAGCGCTGGGGAGCGGAGTCATCCGTGGAGGAGTCAGCCTGCGAGGGTCCACGGACAGCGCTGAGGAGCGGAGTCATCCGTGGAGGAGTCAGTCTGTGAGGGTCCCCGGACAGTGCCAAGGACTAGAGCTTTCCGGGCCGGCATAGGTTGTCCCATGGGTGTTGTAGAAGGGGTGTAGCGTTAGGCAGTAGGATAGGGGTGTTAGCTACTGCCTCCTTTTGGGACGTAGTGGCCAGCACAGTGTAGGGTACTTGTCGTTGCCTCCCTTAGGGACGCAGTAACCAGTGCGATAGTGGTCCCGGGTCAAAAGAGAAGGGTGGGTCCTGGGGAGAGGTGTGGGGTGGTAGCAGTTTAAGTTTAGAGTCCCTTGGGTTTATTCTTGTCCCTATTAGTTAGCCACCACGTGTGCGGGCTATCTCTGCGTCCCTAGGTCGCAGTGATATACCGCAACTGGTGTTTTAGTATAGGTTAGGGTTCTCGGGGTCGTAGTAGGGTAGGGTGGGTCAGTGAAGAAGTGAGATAATGGTGTATGGGCGTGGATGGACGTGAGTGGTGGCGCCATAGTGTGTGTGTGAAATAAAGAAGTGCGCATGATTGTAAAGCTGTGTTATTGTGCTGTATTGTCTGCTCTAGTGTGTAATAGGTGTGGGAAAGGGTGGTAGGGCCGTCCGGCTTAGCGACCGTGACACGCATTAAGGAACATTTACCGGTTCAATAATATTTTGTGCGCGCGATCATTTAAAATGCTCTGTATTAAATATTTCAGGTTTACCAGTCAACACGTATGATTGATCGTAGAGCTGTCATTTTCAGCTGTTTGCTCTCATCATGTCGTGTTGCCATGTACTAACCCATATTATGTAAATTCTATTTCAGTTCACCGTTGCATGCAACCATATTTAGAAGATATGATATTTGTGTGAATGCAGATTATTATTTATAGAATCGTAAACGAGTTCAAGTTATGAACGAAACATTTCCTTGGATCTAAGTGATCTGTATAACATGAAGATTAACGTGATTTGATTTAATCTGTTCAGGGATTAAATATAATTGTAATTCATCAAGCATTAAGCCTTGGCGAATAACACAGTCAAGGCAGATTGGAATATTCATGTACACTTTCCTTCTTTGTTAACGAGGTTTATCGTAAAGCAATTTTTGAAGGAAATCGATTATAAATGATAGAGCAAGCTAGTGCAATTGTAAAGTGTGTTTAGAGCGTGTAATGGGTGGAATAGTGATGTGCCACTATAGTGCAAGATCTAAGACGATTGTTATCTTGCAGGTACTCCTACTACTCCTACTACTTGTACTTCTACTTTTCCTTTTACATCCATCCTGATCATCTCTCCGCATCTTTATCTTCATCTTCGTCACACATCTTTATCCTGCTACATCCTTCGTCGGGAGGAACGTGCTGGTGTATCAACCTTGCCGGGATCTGGAAGTGAACTGTGAACGTCAGCGGATCCCCGGAACGCTACACGATTCCGTGAAGCTGAGTGGCAATCACATAAACACATCCCTCCGCATTCAAGCACGCTACAACACACTCAGACACTTTGTATATTTTTTTTTGTGCATAACTATATTTTATGTGTATTCTCCGGAAGATATTTTTGTAGCACGAGCGGACAGTCGATATTTGTGCTACTGCAAGAAGCGAAGTGGAGGACAGAGACTTTGTTGTTTTCAAGTGTATGTGCATGATTAATTTCTTTTGTGTGTAATTCATTTCATAGGGAACAAACGGACATCAGCATTCAAAGCAACAAAACGACATATTCACTGCAGATCATCATCATCGTTACTGTTACTTTATTAAATTCAGTTGTTGTTATCAAAATCAAACCTCTTGTTCCATCTGTAGAAAGAAAGTGAAGGGAGTGGACGAAAGTCTGACTTTCCTACAACGGTCTATCGTTCTTGTCTGAGCATTCAACCATCATTTATGAATGGGGTCTTATTAAAAACTTCACACTGCCGCTGGTCTCAGATTCCAGTCACTAATCCTTCCCTGCTCTCTTTCTCTGTCTGTCTCTCTGTCTGTCCGTTTCTCTCTCTCTCTCTCTCTCTCTCTCTCTCTCTCTCTCTCTCTCTCTCTCTCTCTCTCTGTCTCCCTCTCTCACCTCCACATCCCTCCTCTCTCTCTCACTTCCACATCCCCCACTCTCTCTCTCTCTCTCTCTCTCTCTCTCTCTCTCTCTCTCTCTCTCTCTCTCTCTCAAATGATTCACAGTACAAATATATGTGTATGTGTGTGAATCATGTACTCTATAATCCAGTGTATCTGTTTTGTCTTTTTTCTCCATCTTCATTTTCTTTTCTTTTTTTTTCTATTTCTTTTCATTTTACTGTCTTTAAATCTCATTGCATAATTTAGCTTAGCTAGGACAGACTGGAAGAATAGGCTCTGCCTAAAATTTCAATCTTTGATCGAATAAAAAGCTTTCTGAGTTCTGAGTTCTCTCTCTCTCTCTCTCTCTCTCTCTCTCTCTCTCTCTCTCTCTCTCACACACACACACACACACACACACACACACACACACACACCACAGGCTAAATGAAAACAGCGTCTGAGTGAGAGACGTAGATCCTGCGCGCTATCATGATTCACTGTACAAACGAAGATCACGACTTAAGCCAGCTTTGAACGGTTTCTTCCTTGGCGAATGTAATAAGACAACACGAGTTTTCCATTGATGGCGAATCAAGCAAGCAAAAGCATACAAAAGCAGCACATCAACAAGAAGATAAACAGACCTGTACAAAGAAAAAAAATGGAAGTGAAAAAAATACGATATAGATTTACTGCTGTAGCCAAAAACAAACAAAACATCCATTAAGCAGTACTCTTGAGGAATTCTGAACAGCTGCAAGGTCCACTTGAAACAAAATAAACTGTGGTGTGCGTGATCGTCAAGTTCAAGGAACTAGTGTGCTCAAAAGCAAGTGGAAAAAAAAAATATATATATGTGTGTGTGTGTGTGTGTGTGTGTGTGTGTGTGTGTTGTGTGTGTGTGTGTGTGTTGAACAATTCACTAGTGGGGGAAACAAGCGCAGGCTACCAATTCCTCCGCCATTACATTAATGACTTGGCAAAGATTCAAAGAAAAAAGGAGGGAGGGGGCGGGGGGATAGGATAGAAGGAACAGGGGGCCGAGGGGGGGGGGGGGAGAGAGAGAAAGAACATGACAACGAAAAAATCAGGGAAATAGATAATAAATATTAAACTCTTCACTAGCAACATAGGGGAACCATGGTAACCCATCTTCAAGACAGAACCATTCATATCGCGGGTGTCGTATATAATACTGTCGCCGTGGAATTGTATCGCAGCGACAGCATTTCACGTGAAATACTGTTGCAGCGACAATATTTGCTGGAAAAAATTGTTGCGCGACAACTTTTCACGAAAAATGTCCTATAGAATATTGTAGCTGTCCATAAAATGCAGTATTTCCCGGGAAATACTGTCGCTGCGACACGATTTTATGAGCGACAGTATTATATACGACACCGGCCCCAAGGCCTTTCGTCCGCTGGTCGGCCTCTCAGGGAGGCACAGCTGATTGTGGCATTGCTCCTTTAGTAGGTAGAATCCACTAGCAGGTCACTGATTGCTCACCTTCATTCAGACCTGGCCTGTGTCAGTCCAGTTCAGCGCAATGCATGAGAAAGGGAACACGCCAGCTTCGCTGTTCTTGCTGCTCACTCGCAATGCTTGCAAGCAGTGCATAGTCCTTACACCCGTGTCACCGCAAACTGAGAATGTGGAAAAGATATCTCCTCCTCCCCCCCCCCCCCCCCCCCGCCCCCTCAGCCACCCCCTCCCCACCTCCTCCCCCAAAGTCTTGGTACGGTTCTGTCCTTTGGGGACATTGTGTTTTGACTCTGAACAGTTGGTTGAATGCATTCTGTACATTTTTCGTCACGCCAACAACATTTGCATGTCTCCCTTCTCCCGTTTCCTCTCATTGACGCTTTGTCACTCCTCCCTGTCCTTATCTCACGCGGTGTGTAGTCACGGCCAAGGGAATGTAAAAAGGCTTCATTTACAGCCTTCCTTGTCACTGCCAACAACTTTCAGTTTCAGTTTCATCCAGGAGGTGTCACTGCCTGTGGAGTAGTCCATACACACTGCACACCACATCCGTTCAGTTTGGAGACCTCACTGCACACGACTTAAAGCTGATAGCTAAATGGTGCCGACAACTCTGTCTTTCAACTCTCAGTATCGACAAATCTTAGTAGCTTTGGAGCGCTAACCCATTTCGCTTTGGTCTTCACTTTTGTTTACACATATACAGTCAGCCCCCATTCATTGTTGATCTGTGCCCTTAAATACAACACGGAAAAAAAGGGGGCAAAATCACCAATCATGAACAATGGAAGGGCTATACGTACAAGCAAATAATTAAAAAACTGACAATAAATGATTGAGACATCCTATCGAGAACAAAATATTGACAGACAGACAGACACCACACACACACACACACACACACACAACAATTCTCCCAGAAAATTGCCGAACTTTCATATTGATGGAAGCGAACTTCAGTTTAAAGATACAGTAAAATTCCTAGGGGTATTTTTCAACTGCAAAACTTTCGTGGAAAATTCATATAGAAAATACTTTAACAAAGCTAGAAAGTGTTTAAATATTCTCAAAATTGTCAGTAGGCACTATTGGGGTCAAGACACTCCAGTTTGATTCACCTCGCGACTGCCCTAGTCAGGTCAAAACTCACATATGCACAGGAAATATAATTTTACGCCCAAATTATTTACTGAAGAAATTGCAGTGTGTGGACACAAAGGCGTATAAATTAGCATTGGGTATACCTGTGCATGCTCCAACTCTAGCTACATATAAAGAAGCAGGAGTTATAGCTCTAGATGATTATCGCAGGCTAGCTACTGCTAAATATGTTCTAAGAAGAAGCTCTGTTGATCATTTTAATGAAGTAGAAAGAACATTAAGATCCGATATTCACTTTCCGAAAAGGGCAAGAGAAATAAAATCACTGACAACAATTGCCACTTACACTTCAGACATTCAAAGCAAATCAGGATTAAACGATAAAGATATATGTAGGTGCCCGCCATTCTCTCCCATTCCTTCATGGGAATTAATGAAAGCAAATTTTGATGTTGACTATGGTATTTTGAAAAAGAAAATAGCCCTCACTATGCAGCATTTTCTTTTCGATCGCATGTTGAAGCTCTATATCCGAACCATTTGGAGGTATATACAGACGGTTCAGTGATAAATGATGGAAATGCTGGTGCTGGATTTGTTGTTCCTGGCTTAAAGAAAGAACAAGCTTATCATGTTGGAAAAGGCCATTCCATTTTCTCTGCAGAACTGGTAGCTATTCTCATGGCCTTAAGGTATATTGCAAACCTTCCCATGATTATTTTACGAATTCTTTTGTGTGTTGATTCAAGATCTGTTTTACTGTCGCTAACTTCAACTAAGCTAAAGGAAAGAGCTGACATTATAATTGAAATAAGGCATCTTGTTAATTTTCTAATGCAAAAAGGTTCTGATGTAACTTTTTGTTGGGTCCCTTCTCATTGTGGTGTCCAGGCAAATGATTGGGCAGATAGAATGGCAAGGAAAGGTGCAAGGAATGCAAATGGCTGCACAACTGTAAAGATTCCATTATCTGTAAAAGAGGGATATCATCTTCTGGAGGCAGTCTATAAAAAAGCCAGCCACAATGTCACAACTTTTGACAGTAAAGACTCCTTATTGCAAAAAGGTATTAATAATGAGTCACGAGAAGTTAGCTCTTTATGTTACAGACTAAAACTCAATGCGTTAAAATGCAAACATATAAACGACATTAGGTGTCCCTGTGGAGAGAGAATGTTAACGTTCCATATTTTATTCTATTGTCCGTTCACAAAGCAATATTTGCCCGATTATCCGGCAGTCAAAAACAATACTAAAGATGACGATCTCAAAGCCATTATTGATGATAAATCACTTCTTGTCACTGCAGCTAAATCTCTTCTTCGGAGTCCTATAGGGACAGCTCTGTAGTTTGCTCGTTTTGAAATTTTTAAAAATTTAAATTTTAGGTATTGTTTATTGATTTTTTTTTCTCTGTCAAACATGGTATTACGTTGATGGGGGATATGAAATGACGGGGTATTCCTATTTGTGATAAAATACTAATGTCATTCAGGATGATTTCAAGGTCCGTCTAAAAACACTATTTTGTGAAAAGACGCTAAATCAAACAAAACAAAACAAAACACACACACACACACACACACACACACACACACACACACACACAATGAGAGAGAGGGGGGCAGAGAGGCGGGGAGAGAGAGAGCGAGAGACAGAGCGAGAGACAGAGCGAGAGACAGAGAGAGAGACGAGAGAGAGAGAGAGAGAGAGAGAGAGAGAGAGAGAGAGAGAGAGAGAGGAAGACTGCTGGGCGGACCATTGGGAAGAAGAGTGGTACATGATGGATGAAGTACAAGAAGAACAAGGAGACCTGGGAGAAGATCTTCTAGACGCATCAACACAATTCTTGCATCTTCTTCGACCCCCCATCTTCCTCTCCTCATCCCACACACTCCCCCTCCCCCCCTCCTCTCCCTCTCTCTCAAATGATTTATTCATAAAGGCTAAAAAATCATTTGAGTCCTTCAGTCTGTCTGTCTGTCTGTCTGTCTGTCTCTCTCTCTCTCTCTCTCTCTCTCTCTCTCTCTCTCTCTCAAATGATTTATTCATAAAGGCTAAAAAAATCATTTGAGTCCTTCAGTCTCTCTCTCTCTCTCTCTCTTTCTCTCTCTCTTCTCTCTCTCTCTCTCTCTCTCTCTCTCTCTCTCTCTCTCTCTCTCTCTCTCTCTCTCTCCTCTCTCTCTCTCTCTCTCTCTTCTCTCTCTCCTCCTCTCTTCTCTCTCCTCCATCTCTCCTCCCACGTCATTTACGCAAAGCTGACAAATAAAGACGGAGAAGATTCCCACTTCGATATGCTCCACACACAAACCAAAACTTCTTCAAAGACAGGCAGCACTGAGGCACCGCAATAGAAAACATTGTCAACATCAACATGACAAACATAAACAACAGACAAGGTTTTAATGGACATGAGGAATCTGAGAAAATTTGTATGTTTGGAACTTGGGTTATCTATCAATCGGACGTCAACACACAAATAATAAACATAGTCTGGCATGATGTGTGGAACATAAAAATGATATGTGTGCGTGTGTGTGTGTGTATGTGTGTATGTGTGTGTGCGCGCGCGCGCGCCAGCGCACGTGATAAATCAGTGTTGAGTTCCATCAGGGACCGTACAGCGATCTCTCTGCACAGTCTCTGGTTCCATGCACGCAGCATGACCCTGCAGTGAGAGCCAGAGCTGTTGGTGTTGTTCATTAATACTGTGTTGTTCATTAATACTGTGTTGTTGTTCATTAATACTGTGTTGTTCATTAATACTGTTGTTCATTAATACTGTGTTGTTCATTAATACTGTGTTGTTCATTAATACTGTGCTGAGAGCCAGAGCTGTTGGTAGTGTTCATTAATACTGTGCTGACAGCCAGAGCTGTTGGTAGTGTTCATTAATACTGTGCTGACAGCCAGAGCTGTCGGTAGTGTTCATTAATACTGTGCTGACAGCCAGAGCTGTCGGTAGTGTTCATTAATACTGTGCTGACAGCCAGAGCTGGTGGTAGTGTTCATTAATACTGTGCTGACAGCCAGAGCTGTTGGTAGTGTTAATTAATACTGTGCTGACAGCCAGAGCTGTCGGTAGTGTTCATTAATACTGTGCTGACAGCCAGAGCTGTCGGTAGTGTTCATTAATACTGTGCTGACAGCCGGAGCTGTTGGTAGTGTTCATTAATATTGTGCTGACAGCCAGAGCTGTTGGTAGTGTTCATTAACACTGTGTTGTTCATCAATACTGTGTTGTTTGTTAATACTGTGTTGTTCATTAATAATGTGCTGAGAGCCAGAATTGTTGGTAGTGTTCATTAATACTGTGCTGAGAATCAGAGCTGTTGGTAGTGTTCATTAATACTGTGCTGAGAGCCAGAGCTGGTGGTCGTGTTCATCAATACTGTGCTGACCCCAGTGACCCCACAGTGAGAGCCAGAGGTGGTGGTAGTGTTCATTAATACTGTGCTGACCCCAGTGACCCCACAGTGAGAGCCAGAGGTGGTGGTAGTGTTCATTAATACTGTGCTGACCCCAGTGACCCCACAGTGAGAGCCAGAGGTGGTGGTAGTGTTCATTAATACTGTGCTGACCCCAGTGACCCCACAGTGAGAACCAGATCTGGTGGTGTTGTTCATTAATACTGTGTTGTTCATTAATACTGTGTTGAGAGCCAGAGCTGGCGGCGAAGTTCATTAATACTGTGCTGACAACCAAAGCTGGTGGTGGTGTTCATTAATACTGTGCTGACAACCAAAGCTGGTGGTGGTGTTCATTAATACTGTGCTGACAACCAAAGCTGGTGGTGGTGTTCATTAATACTGTGCTGACAACCACAGCTGGTGGTGGTGTTCATCAATACTGTGTTGTTCCTTAACACTGTGTTGTTCATTAATACTGTGCTGAGACCCAGATCTGGTGGTGGTGTTTATTAATACTGTGTTGTTCATTAATACTGTGCTGAGACCCAGATCTGGTGGTGGTGTTTATTAATACTGTGTTGTTCATTAATACTGTGCTGACAACCAGATCTGGTGGTGGTGTTCATTAATACTGTGCTGACAACCACAGCTGGTGGTGGTGTTCATCAATACTGTGTTGTTCATTAATACTGTGCTGAGACCCAGATCTGGTGGTGGTGTTTATTAATACTGTGTTGTTCATTAATACTGTGCTGACAGCCACAGCTGGTGGTGCTGTTCATTAATACTGTGTTGTTCATTAATACTGTGTTGTTCATTAATACTGTGTTGTTCATTAATACTGTGCTGACAGACAGAGTTGGTGGCGTCTTTCATTAATACCGTGTTGTTCATTAATACTGTGTTGTTCATTAATACTGTGTTGTTCATTAATACTGTGCTGAGAGCCAGAGCTGGTGGTAGTGTTCATTAATATTGTGCTGAGAGCCAGAGCTGGTGGTAGTGTTCATTATACTGTGCTGAGAGCCAGAGCTGGTGGTTGTGTTCATTAATACTGTCCCGAGAGCCAGATCTGGTGGTGTTTGTTCATTAATACTGTGCTGAGAGCCAGATCTGGTGGTGGTGTTCATTAATACTGTGCTGAGAACCAGATCTGGTGGTGTTGTTCATTAATACTGTGCTGAGAGCCAGATCTGTGGTGTTGTTCATTAATACTGTGCTGAGAGCCAGATCTGGTGGTGTTATTCATTAATACTGTGCTGAGAGCTAGATCTGGTGGTGGTGTTCAATAATACTGTGCTGACAACCAGATCTGGTGGTGTTGTTCATTAATACTGTGCTGAGAGTCAGAGCTGGTGGTGTTGTCCATTAATACTGTGCTGGGAGGCAGATCTGGTGGTGGTGTTCATTAATACTGTGCTGACAACCAGATCTGGTGGTGTTGTTCATTAATACTGTGCTGGGAGGCAGATCTGGTGGTGGTGTTCATTAATACTGTGCTGAGAGCCAGAGCTAGTGGTGCTGTTCATTAATATTGTGTTGTTCATTAATACTGTGTTGTTCATTAATACTGTGGTGACCCCACAGCCTCGGTCGGCAGTTCGCACGATGGAAGGAACTGAGGTGGCCACACACCTCAAATACGATTTTGCACTACCACACTATGTCGCACGATGGAAGGAACTGAGGTGGCCACACACCTCAAATAGGATTTTGCACTGAAACACTATGTCGCAAGAGAACAGCATTTTACCAATTCTAACTCACTTGCTCCTCCACCGAGTTTTTGGCGAAAGTGGCCTAAAAGCCGCCTTTCCCTGTTCTCTGACAAGTAAGACTTCAATAACCAAAAAAATAACGATTATCTACAAACAGACATACTGTGTAGGGTTATCCGTTTTTTTAATACTAATTTACAAACTTTTCAGATTTTAGTTTTTGTTTAATCCTATGTTTTTCTTGATCGTTTTCAATAACATCATTTCGCGCAAACATTCTTCAATGAGTCTCTGTCTTTCATGTGAAATAACACTACAGTCTTTAACTGTTCTCTAAAGTCTTTTAAAACGAGTTATATTTCTGGCATAAAATCCACACACTTATCCCATCATGTCTTCCGCTGAAAGCCAGCTTGACAAAGTGTTTCTCTTTTTAACTATATCTTTTTCTGCCGAACAGTCATCTATAATAAAGAGTTGTCTGCGTTCCTTCAAAACACTTTATAAAAGTATTCTAAACACTCACTCAGTTTAGTGCTGGGTTAACTAAATATACGTCATTGTCTGTCCATATAAACCTTCTATCATGATATGCATTGTTCCTTTTAAGTGTTGGACAGAAAATCACAATATGATCAAATTATAGCGATAAACTGTTTGTAATAAGTCTAGGACAAATATTGTTTTTCCACAACCAGTTTCCCCACAAATCATTGAACAATGAGGGGATTTTCATAAAGTTTAACTGCTCCATAGTTTTATAACAGAATTTAATCTAATCCAGTTATTATTTTTATCATACTCTCCGTCAAAACTTGTTCAGTATAATAAAACCCACGAGGCCTAAAGTGTAAGATTAATCCAATTCAGTTCTGTAAGATTGTTTCTATTTAAGTCAACATGATTTTGTTGCTTGTTGTTATGATCTTAATATCCTCACCATTGTGAAGAACGACGATGGTAACGTTAAGGCGTTTAACGTCTAAGTTTTGCCAGCTAATATTAATTCCTTTTATAAGGTCATCACTAACGCCCACACAACCCCATCCCTCTCCACATCTTTAAAGACAGAAATTTCAAATATCATTGTGAACGTGTCTCCTAATTTTCTGCTTGAAAGAACTGTAATTTTGTAGAAGCTTTTTTTACAACTGTTTCTTTCTGTGGAGGATGTACTGTTTTTTCCCATACGGCGTTATTTCAATTTCTTTTCCGACTATTGTCGTCCGGCATAAGACTTACATGTAAAGGGCCAGAGTTGAATGCTTTTCTGAAACTTTTTTGACGGCTAAAATATGTAAATGGGCTTGTGAATTCAAATTTTATTTCCCATTCTAAATATGGTTCTAAGTGCCATTTGAGGTCAGGTTTCCGAACTATTTTATATTCATACTGGCCAACATTATTTGCCTCTAGATTGCGCAATTGTTCTAGTTTAGGAAACTTTTTGCTGTCGCCAACCTCTTTGCGTTTATAATCACCGTCTTTAGTGTACTCAAAACCATACAAAGCGCCTATCTCACCATTTTTGTTCAAAGTCCGCAACGTCTGCAAGGTCTTTAATTCTAAGTTATACACCTTACAGGCGCTAATGTAACTCCTGATTCTTCTGGCCCACGCGACATTATTTTTTAGTAACGTATTATTTTATTTCCAAAACAATGTGCAGGTTATCACATTTCACAACTTTTCCCCGCTTTGGTCTTTGATTTTTATATTAAATGATCCGACCCTCCCACAAACTAATCTTTTAAACTGTAAATTAGGGAATTGTATAATTTCATAATCGCAATATGCAGCTTTCCCTGACGAAGAGCTCTTAAAACAGTTGAGGCCTTCCATCATATAAGTTTTCATCAGTGCTCAGCTCATCCAAATGAACATAGAGTAATGAATGTAATGCAAGATCGAGCGGATTTCTCCCTCATAAGTAGTTTTGTTTGACGTAACTCTAAAACTATGAATGGCCCGATTGGCAGTTGTAAAGCCTAACATTTTAGCTAGCTCTTTATCAAAATAGTACCCTACTTCTTCTTCTTCAGGTTTGAAGGTTAACATTGTTTTCAGATTCGCATTGTTAAGTTTGAGAGCAATGTCGAAGTTACTCATTGCTTCTTTTAGCGAGCAAACCCGTAATAACCATCAGGTATGGTTAACTGGCTAACTAATTGGCCTTTATTATTAACTTTTATTAATCTTATTATTCTCCTTGGCTTTGCTTATATTAAACCATACGACTTTGTAGAATATTTCATGGAGCGCGACCGTTCTGGTTCCGCATTCGTTATTAATAGCATGTTCTAAAAACGAAGGGCGGTCTTGAGTTGTTATTGTTACAAACATTTTTTAAAACAAATTAAAAATGAGTGCATTCAAATATACTGATGCAAAATATTCTTGTTGGGCCGCACTACAATCTTAAAAATATAACAACTGACACCCTCGACATTTCTGTGACCCAGACTGACACCTTTCATAAAAAGGTAAGTACTCCATTAAGCAGATATCTTAACCCCCCTGTTAAAAAAGACTACATCCCAAAAGTGTGGTTCAGTCATCCGATGCAGTTTTATCAGAACCAGTTAAACTTTGCTGTGTTTTGTGCATCAACTGGGTGTGGAGTGTCGTATGCTGATCACTTAAATCATCCTAATCCTTTGGTTAGGTCAGTGTATAGATTTCATTTCTATTACACCTTCAGACGTATTTTGACTGAACTGCAAGCACCATTACCAAATGACAAACCGTTTAATCCATTTAGCAACAGAATAGACATGAAGGCTTTTGAAAGAATCTGTAACGAATTCAATATTAACATTAAGACAGACTTTAGACAAAAGTTGGACCGCAATCATGGCTTAGGCACCCCTTATTATTGGGGCGTGCACAGAAAATATAACTATGACTGGAATCCTCCTTACACATCTTTCTCTTCAGGCACAGCTGTTCACCTCGGGTCCATAGAGCAAGAGCATAAAACAGCATGGACAACATTTATCTTAGACACTTCTAAGGGCCTAACTAAAGCAGGAATAGAACGAATAAACGACTCTGTTCGCACTTACGTTTGGTGTTTGCTAGGTTCACAAGCACAGACAAGATCGAACATAACAGATCCTTCTACTGGCTTTGACGCACAAAAACAATACTTAGCAAATTTAGAGGACGCCATTAGTTCTACTGTTGATTTGCCTTCAAGTATTAAAAGTACCAAAATGTTTTACAATACGCAAGATCGAAAGTAGACTTTGCTGTTGGCACTGGTTTATACATGCTGCCTTCTGACCTCAGGCTCCAGATAGGAACAATAATAAACTACAACAATGAATTCTCGTTGCAGGAAATGAACAGAAGGTTGGACAAAACGACATAAATTCTGAGCCAGTAATATTGCAAGCAGTAAAAAAACAAGATGACCCCCCCAAGAATAAGTCATCCAATCCCCGCGCCCAAAGCCCAAGGCCATTGAAGGCTCAGCAAAGCTCGCGGACTCTGTCGCGATGACCATGAATATGAAAAGACAGCGCTTGTTCTTGGATTAACAGGCCTAGATTACTTGGTCTTTATCTTACTAAAAATTAACCCAACTATTAAGAGAACTAATGTCCATAAGTGCTCGGCCATAAAGCCAACTACTTTGCTTGCAGTAGACAAAAGCCAGCTAACAATACCTCCTAATATACCCGGTAAAGAGTCTATAGCTTTACCGGCTAATTTTTTTAATAAACTCGCAAGATGATCAAGCTGTTTTTTTACCCATGATTTATCAGGTGGAGGCGATGGCGGCGGAGGTAATGAACTTTGACCACCGCCGCCTGTAATAGCCAACACCAGTGTACTTATTGCAAATCCTAAGGCCGTTATAACGCTTGCTAATGTGACTCCTTGCTCTCTAAACAGTGTTCGTATTCGTTCTGCTAGTGTCGTGTCTTCATATAAAATTTTTTCGATAGTTTCTCTTATTCTATTCACTTGAGTTCGTAATTGGTCCCGGTTAGTAGTTAGCGCTTCTAGTCTTGCTGATCTTTCTTGCTCAAGATTTTTAGTCTTTGGGCTATTCTTTCTTTAATCTCATGCCCTACGATGCGGTCGTCAGTCTCAGCGAGTTTTTCTTTTTCTCTTTTTATATGCTCATCTATTCACCTAGTTTTGCTAAATTGTTTGTTAATTCGCCTTTGATGGTTCTTAAAAGCATGATCAAGGGCCGTTAGTTCTCGCATGGGTAGCGGCGAGTCGTGTATAGTCTTTAACGCTGTTTCTTCTGAAAAACTGGATTCTGCTTCTATTACATTTATTAATTCACCTGCTGATTGATTTAATTCTTTAAGTTCCATGTTTTGCATTTGGTTATCTGTCGGGAGTTCTTGCAGTGTGTTTTGAAGTTTAGAAACTGCCTCCGCCCTTAATTTGGCCTAACAAGGCCAAGGCGATTTTGTACGCTCGCAGGGAGTCTATTTCTAATTGAACCCACGGCTAAAAACTTTGATGGGTCTTTTTTAGTTGTAAGCTGACAAGTTGTCCTGGTCGCTCCTCACAAACAAATGGTCATCTTTTACTTCAAAATCATTAGGGTCTATAAATTCGGGAGGTTCTTGGCCTAAACTTTGGTATAATGATCTGACCTTACTTTCTGTTAATTCACGCCGCAAGAGAGCCCCGAGCGATGTTGTACCAAAGGAGTCATTTCACTCATGTCGTCTCCAGAATCTAAAACATCATAATCTTCATCCTCAATGCCTGCCATGTTTTTAAATAATTAACTTTTTTTATTTTGTTTTATAAAAAATGCCACAATCATATGGCTCGATTCTTAACCCGCATAGAAGTCTGAAAGAGCCCCTTGGCGTGAAGGAAATAAACGGAATATTATTGTTCCAAATAATCCATCTACTATTGATGCAGATCAATTCTTACTGTCAAATTTCCAGACCTAGGAGCAGATGAATTGATTGTGCCAGGCTCTGCGCGTCTTACTTCAAAATAGAACTCGCTTCAACAACAGACCCAAACAGGACAGTTGTACAGAATCTGGGGCGGGCAATCGTTAAGAAAATTTCTATAAAACTTGAGGGCAAGAAATATTTTCTTTACACAATGCAGACATATTTTAACCTATCTGATCTATGGCTAACCGGGAATGAAAGGGCTGATCTTGCGTTTCAAGGAATCGAAATGAAGAAGCACTAAAACATAGAATAGGCGCCGCAGATACTAAAGACGGTAAAAAGTATGCAGCTGTAAATTTTGCGTATGGAAATCGCTTTTCCATACCCTTAGATTTTGAGTTGTTAAAAGCGCATGCCCCATACTTTCAAGGAGCATTAAAAGACAGATTGTCATATGAACTAACTTTAATGAATACAAACGTGTTATCAGATCATCAGACACCGAAGCAAGTACAGCATTTCTGACATCTCGTTAGAGTTTGATGTTGTTAGCAACCCTAATTTAGCAGAGCTGATTGCGCACCAATATCAGTCACATTTCCCAATATATTACGAAGAGTGATTCATCATACAACATATCCCAGAAGCAGGCAGACGCTATATGGAATTTTGTTTTAGTGTTGCAGCAAGATCGCTTAAAGGTATTTTTTGCTGTGCGAAGATGAAGAACCGTTCAAAAGAGGAAGTGAAAAGTTTTTTAATCCAAAAATAACGAAAGTACAATGTTCGATTGAGGGTAGTCCTAACCAAATCTAGCTAGCGGGCTTAAACCTTATCAGCATTTTGATGAAATAAGAAAACTGTTTGGGGCGGGAGGTGTAGAAGTCCAACAGTTGACCTTGTGTCTAAAGATTTACATCTTCACAATGTTAGGCTTGATGATTATTTAACAACAAAATACGGTTTATGGATTGACCTAAGGTCAACAGAGGATAATCAGTTGCATGGAAGCGGGAGAAACTGTGAGAGACGTAATAAACATTCAAATTGATAAAGAAGAAGAAGCCGATAAACCGCTTAATGTACATTTGTTTTATTATATGATGCGCCGCTGAATATTCTAAAATAACAGATTAGAAAATGTAGTATACTAAATTATTTTTATTTTTAAAAAAAAGCATGTCTGTTCAGGTTATCCAAATGTGCCAACAGCGCGCCAAGAGAAGAGATAGTAGAAAGCCCTAACATAAAACCTTCAGATTAACCAACATTACACAAATGCAACAAAAACTAGAGCAAGACCTTTCAAAATACAGCAAAACCAAACGAAGGTATTCTGCTGCCTTTAATGCTGTTACATATGTTAATACTGGAACATCGACTATAAGCGCTCTATCAGCAGGAACGAGTGTTGGTCTTTTAGCAACGGGCATAGGCGCACCCGCAGCTTTACCTCTAGGAGGTTTGTCTTAGCTCTCGGTCTGTGTTCATTAGCTGTAAGTGCGGCTGGCAAAAAATTAAAAACTAAACTCCAAAAGCACACAGCTAAACTTAGTTCGTTCAAACTGACAATAAATAAAGCACTAGCTGACTCAAACATCACGGATGAAGAATTTAATCGTTTACAGGCCGATTTTAATGACTACAAAAGACAAAGTTTGATCTTCAAAGAAAGGCGAGGGCAAGTTTTTCTCAACAGCCAGACGCCGAGCAGATAAAAAAAGGAATGCTTAAAAAAAGTAAACGAGACATTAAACTCTGTTCTAAACAGCTCACAGTAACAACATCGAAGGGTGTTTATACTTTAGTTTATGAGTCCAAGCACAAAAAGACCGTTGATATTGATTTCGGATTAATTATTTTTTTTTAATTTAAATAAATATTTTGAGTTAGAAAAGAAACTCAACATGGCTAAGATATAAGAAGGACCGGATGAATTGTTTGAAGGAATGCTTGAGAAGAGCGTTTATCAAGAGCACTGAATGATATTGATCTAGAAGTCATTGATCCAGCAAACGTACAGGCAAGCGTTGTTCATGCTATTCTCAAGTTCCAAGTAAACTAACAATAGACCCGCCAGTTAAAGTATGTTAGCTGTTTTAATCGACTATGTAACAATAAATGAGAAAATCTAGAAGTCTGGGTCTCGACTAAACAACAGACTATTCTTTCTCGTAATGACTTAACACCCGGTTGGGCAGACGAACTGCTTGCACAGTTTGACGCTGCGGCTGAAGAAGCCAAAATGAGAGGCTCTGGTTGGTCAGAGGGCGAAGTCTTAGAGATCAGATTAAAACAGGCTAAGTATGCGCCGATTGTTGGTAAGGCTTACATTCCACTACTCCAGCATTAGTTGCAAAAAGAGCAGTTCTAAACATAAAGAATACAGACAACAAATGTTTTTATGTGGGTGTTCTTGCAAGGCTGCATTACGCCCGCAAAACGCAGAGAGAGTGTCTAACTATCACCTTACATCAATGATCTTAACTTTAGTGGGGTGTCCTTTCCTGTAGTGTAGACCAAATTGATCAGTTTGAAGAACAAAACAAACCAATAACTGTTAATGTATACACATGGGATGAGGAAACAAATTTGGTGCCAATTAAAGTGTCCAAGAACAGTCCAACAATAGGCGAACAGACAAAAATCATGTTGACTTACTACTGATGCTTTCACCAGCGGGGCACCGCATTACACATTGATACGCACGATGAGTAGACTAATGAAGCATACTTCAAAAGATGGGCACAAACAAGAATTCTGTAGAAAATGTTTAACAAGAATGCCATCTGTTCAAGCCGCGAGCGAACATAAGAAACATTGTAAAAGTCTGTAGACTGTAATACGGAACTAATTACACCTCCACCCGATCTAAAGTTAGTTTTAAGAACTGGAAACGGATGCAAAATTCTCCATATGTTGTTTATGCAGACTTTGAATCGCTCATTGTTCCTTATGAAGGGCCAGCGCCACAAAAACTTCGAAAAAACAGTCTTAATGAGTAATCATCAGATTTGTTCATTTGCCTTCATTGTTGCCAGGTCGGATGGCGCCCATTCAGCACCAGAATTGTATAGAGGCCCAGATGCTGCAGAATACTTCTTAGAACGCATGCAGAAAGTGCGTAATGACTGTTCTAATAATCTAAACTTATCTGAAATCATAATGACGCCTGAAGACCAACAACAGTATGACTCAGCCACACATGTTGGATTTGTGTTTAGAACTCAGTGAAGAAGCAACAAATCCAAAAGTAAGAGACCATGATCACATAGTGGAAAGTTCAGAGGAGCTGCGCACAGTAAATGCAATCTTCAACTAAAGTTTGAACCAAAGACATGGAAGCTGCCTGTATTCTTTCATAACTTGCGAGGTTAACGACTCTCATCTTATAATGAAAGCAGTGGACGATGCCTTCAGGGTGTCATGCATTGCACAGTCATCAGAAAAGTACATGTGCTTTAATCTGAATAACATGTCTTTTTATGACCTATGCAGCACATGATGGGATCATTAGAGTCACTGGCTATGTCCTTAAAGTCCTGCCCAATAACAGAAGAATATTTTGACTCAACTCTAGTTAGAAAGGGCGTTTACCCTTATGAGTACATGAACAGTTGGGAAAGGTTTGACGAAGACACACTTCCTCCTAAAGGCGCGTTCTTTTCTAGTCTCAGAGGAAAGGACATCAGTGATTCTGATTACCAGCATGCTCAAGATGCGTGGCAGAAGTTAGATTGTAAAACGATGGGAGACTATCATGATTCATACTTGAGGGCAGATGTATGTTTGTGGCGGATATTTTTTGAAAACTATAGAAAGACCTGCATAAAACATTATAGCGTGGATCCCGCGCATTACATTTCTGCGCCCGGGGATGAGTTGGGACGCTTTCTTAAAGTTTACTGGAGTACAGATTGATTTATTGTCTGACCTACCAATGATTCAGATGATTGAAAACGGATTGCGTGGGGAATTAGTAATGGCGTCGCATCATTACTGTAAAGCAAACAACAAATACTTGGACGACTATGATCCAGTAAAAGGTCTAACTATCTCATGTATTTAGATGCAAACAATCTGTCGGATGGGCAATGGCGCAATCACTTCCGTTACGCAAATTAAAATGTACACAGGCGGCGATCCCAATAATATCAAAAAAACATTAAAGTGGTTGGGGCAGTTTAACGCCTGATCAGCAGCGTGGTTTCATTCTAGAAGTTGATTTAGAATATCCTCTGAACTCCATGACCTGCATAATGACTATCCATTAGCAGCAGAAAGTCTAAAAATTTGGGTCCAAGAGAGCCGCCTAACTTGTGCCTAATCTTCGAGGCCAAAAAAATTATGTCTGTCATTACAGACTTCTACAATTTTATTTAAGGCATGGGTTGAAGTTGACAGCAGTTCATCGCATAATTGCTTTTGATCAAGAACAGTTCATGAAACATACATCATGAAGAACACTGATCTTAGAACTAAATCCGCAGATGCTCAGAAAAAGACTTTTTCAAGCTGATGAACAACAGCTGTTTCGGAAAGACTATGGAAAATCCACACAAGCGCAAAGATGTCAGATTGGTCACCAAAGAGAACGAAGCAATTAAGCTGACTTCAAAACCTAATTATCAGGACTTCAGAAGATTTCATGATCAGCTTTTTGGCATAATGATGAAAAAATAGAAAGTCAAATTGGACAAACCTGTATTTATTGGGTTTACTGTTTTAGAATTATCAAAGCTTTTGATGTTAGAATTTCTTTATGACTACTTTAAACCCTTGTATCCAGAGTCCAGAGTACTTTACACAGATACAGATAGTTTTGTTATAGATATCCCTACTGAAGACATCTATAAAGACATGGAAATAGAAGTAGCTAAAGGGCATGCGGGATGGTATGATACATCTGATTACCTAAAGAGTCGCCTTTACATTCACCCGTTAAAGAAGGTTTTAGGAAAGATGAAGGATGAATTATCTGGAGGGGCGTGATCAAGGAGTTTGTTGGTTTAAGGTCAAAAATGTACAGTATTTCGAGCCAGGAGAAAATCATTAAGAAAGCAAAGGGAATATCTCGCAGCGTTGTGCAGTCAAACATATCACATGACAACTACAAAGAAGCATTGTTTGGCAATAAGACTTTTCATCATGACAACGTAAAACTGCGATCTAATCTACATGAGATCAACACAACAGTTGTAACAAAGAAGTCGTTAGATAGAACAAACACAAAACGTGTGTTTGTTAATCCAGAGTTTTCATATGCAATCGGGCACTGGAGGACCGCATCATAAACAGGGGGGTTTATATTTTTCATCAACTTTTATTATAAGATCAATCATAGCTTCATCCAATTCATTTAAATCTTTTCTCATGTTTGCTTGACGCGTTCGAATTTTTTTTATTATTTCAAGATATTCTTTTTCCCAATTTGGGGGTTTAAGTTGTAGGTGATCTGGATGATTTAGCATGCATTGATTAATCCCCGAAAATGTTTCCTTAATAGCATTACACGCATGAAATGATTCCCGTATCATTTTCAAGGTCTCTTCCTTTACCATTCTTGTTTCGTTCTGCACTTCCTTCTGAGCTTCCATTTTAAACTCAAATATATTTACATAAATTAATTAAAGCGGAACAGTGTCTGGTGGGATTATCTGCAGTTCTTCCTTCGCAAAAGATCTTTGAGGAGCTGGTGTTTTGTTGTGTCAGTTTCTCGTAAATAATACACGGGCGGATTCATCTTTACAATTCTTTTTATTTCATACGGGTCAACACTCCAAACTGGATCGGTTGCCCTGATGCGAGTGTCCCCTTCTGCTTCTCCCGGTAAATAAAGGTACCTTACTTTTAAACCAAACGGTAATAGTTTGCTGGGTGTACTGGAGTCTTCAGCAACATTTATTGTTTTTCTTTTGATTGCTTGTACTGGTTTTAACCCTTTAAATTCTTCATTATTCATTGCGCGCAAAACTGAGGGCAATCTTCTAACCCATTCTGTGTTGCGAGAATTGTCAATCAGCTCTCTGTGATACTGGTAGGAAAAAAGTCTTTCGGATAACTGTTTGTTAAAGTTTTTCGACTAAAGCCTGTGATCTGTGAACTCCTGGAATGCCTCTTCTAATGGTAACTCTATGTTTTAACAACAATTGATTCACTTGCCTTTAAATTCTTTTCCATCATCAACTTGAATCATGCGAGGGTAAGTTAGCGGGCCTCGTTGGTATATTAGTTGTATGGCGACAGCAACAGCAGAAGCACTCTTTTGTGTTAAGGGCTCCGCATCTTTGTATCTTGAAGCCATGTCAATGACTGTGAGTGCGTACTTAAATCTTTTTCGTCTAATCGTATCAGAGGGTAAATATAGAAGGTCCATTGATGGGTGTCGTTTGGAGTTGTATTGACAAAGTGTGGTCTCTGTATTCGCCTAGGCGCTGGTAATAAATTTGCAAATCGCTTGTTTAGATAACCATTTTTGCTGTTTGTTCACTGACTCCAGCTGCTTGGCTTAGCTTTTTAATTGCTGTTATTCCCTTCCAATATCCTTTGGGCGAATAATAGATTTTGTTCATTTTTATTCAGCCAATATTATGTGCAACAAAATACACAACGGTCATACCAAAGACAATGAACCCAATTTCTTGCATCTTTTGTTTTTCTGATGGATGATAAAAGTCACTGAATTTTGGTGGGGGCAATGTCTCGTTTGGTTTGCCTGTTACAAGATAATATTGTTTTATTGCTTGATCAACATCTTTAAATGTGTAAGCTGCATGCCCCTGTTTTTCAGTGTGTTATTAATAAAATCTAACTGCTCAATTCTCTGCTTTTCATAGCGATCTTGTGCTGCAGCTAGTTGCTCCACAGCTTTGTTATGTCTTTTTCTCTCGCCTTCATCTCGCAGTTTACTAAATGCGTAATTTACTTCCACTAAAAGCGAGCGCATTACCACAGCGCCGCCTATCATCATTACGAGTGAAGCCATTTTTATAAATGTATTTTTTTCTTACATATTTATATTGTCCGGAATTATTCCTTGCTTAACTAGAAAATCTTTCGTAGCAAACGAAGCTGCAATGATAGCAATTAGCTTTGCTGAATCCTCAAAGTCTAGTTTGCCAAGATCTGCTGGCTTTATTTTTAACAGGCTTTTACCAAGCATTGAGTATCCTACACTTAGACCTCCAATAACAGCAGAATGGTATACAAGGTTGGTAACAGTTTTTTCGGTGCTCATTTTTTTAAAATAAAATAATTATAATTAATAAAAAACATGAACAGTGATGATCTACTACAGCTACAAGGCAGCCTAAACCTTCCTGAACTTATGAATGACCAAGTTGATGACCAAGCTATTATGCCCAAAAAGGAAAGGCTGTATTCTTTGGCAGCATGTGGAAAAACAAAACAGTTCCTCGGAACTGAATTCAGCATTGAACAGATTCAACAGATGTCGCCACAAGACATTTTAAAGTATCATAACAGGTATGAAGCGCAGCTGGGGTCGAGAATGGTAAAAAGCGTTGGGCAAAACGGTTCTTAGTTTGTACACTAAACTAGTCAGTAGATTTGCTCCCATTGATTCTGAACAAGATCTTACGTATGATTTAACGCAAGATCCAGTTTTAACAAAGTCATTAGAGTCTCTAGGATGTGATTTATACTATAGATTTGGAACATTGTTATCGCCATTAATCATGGGATTAATAACTTTTAATCATATAGATTTTATTTCCTTCAAAATGACCGAGCCAGAAAATCATCAGAATCAGGAAACATTGAATCAGGTGGAGAAAGTAACCAAGCCAGAAAATCAGCAGAAAACACTGAACCAGGTGGGGCCAGTGAAAAGCATCCTCATCCTGGGCGTGTTAAAGCAGGAAGAAAATTAGCAGAGTGGAACAGGCAAAAAAAATTAATGTTACAGAATATAACTCATAATGAAAACTAACACCGCCAACGCCAGAACAAGTTGATTCAATGCCGGCTATAAAAACTTCATGTGATTCAAGACCTACAGCGCCAAAGTCTTCATGGAATATTGAACTTAAAACTGTTGCCATTTTTGGCGCCCTTGCTGCTGCTGGGGGCGGTTATTACTGTTATAAAATATATAAAGAATGGCAGCCAAAACAAAAGAAGTTAAAACAACCTGAACCACTAAATACAGAAAAAGACAACTGCACGCCAAAACCGTCAACAACAAAAGATCATTTTGATCCATTTCAGATGGAATAATATTTTAAGAACTTAATTTTAAATTTTTTTAATAAAAATAGATCATGGCGTATTATAAAATGATGAAGTCAATAAATAAAGACATGGAGTCTATAAAAGGCATTTCCATAGACCAGAATTGTAATCAATGCGGTTGCTTCGGATGTAAAAACTTCATTAAGATCTATGCAGAGAACGATGAGCAAGACATTCTCAACGATGACACGTTTTTTGAGGCGTGTGTGTACTATATTAGGCATTTACTAATTAAGATAAAAACATAGATTGTATTTTTTTGATAATTATAAGATAACTTAAATAAAGAACTTGGTTGTACTTAGAGGATGACTTAATCAAGAACTTATCAAGAACTTGATCAAGAACTTATTAAGAACTTGATCAAGAACTTATTAAGAACCTGGGGCGACTTAATTAAAAACTTAGAAGTAACTTAAGTAAGAACTTGTGGATAACTTAAGGATGACTTAAAGACAACTTGAGTAAGAACTTACTTTGGGGTAACTTAAGTTAAAAACTTAGAAGGAACTTGAGTGTGTGCATGCGTGGGTGGGGGGGGGGGTGGGGGCGGGGTGGGGTGGAGTGGGGTAGGGGGGTGTGCATGCGTGGGGTAGGACAAAACAAACAACAAACACAAACAAACAACAAACACACAATAAACAGTCCAGGGGTGGGGTGGAGGGACGTGCGTGCGTGGGGTAGGCCAAAACACACAAAACACCAACAAACAAACAAAAAGTAGAACTACTAGGGACCACTTCTTGCTTTGTGACTAAAATAGTTTGCCGCTGAGCTTTGCAGGTGCTGCTGCGCTTTGTAGGTCAGCCGTTCATGTATAAACGGCTATTTATAGCAAGGCTGACTTCACCACAGGCCTCTTGCTGCTAAAAATAGCCGTTCATGTATAAACGGCTATTTATAGCAAGGCTGACGTCACCACAGTCCTCTTGCTGCTAAAATAGCCGTTCATGTATAAACGGCTATTTATAGCAAGGCTGACGTCACCACAGGCCGCCTCCCGCAACAAAGAGTTTCATTATACTTTCCTTCTCACACAAAAAAGTTTATACCACACCCCTCCTCTTTTCTCATCCGGGCTTGGGAATCGCCAGTAGTTAGTACACCCGTCATTGTATTTTTGAAGCATTTTATATGAAGATAGTGCTGGCTACACACTACTCCTCTCCATACTGGTAGATGTACTAAGGTCTGCCTAGCCCTATCTAGTTTTGCCAGAACATTCGAAAATCGCCATTCAGTTGCATAAGGGCACACTTGAAGGCAGATGAACTGGTTAGAATTAGAAAAGTAGAAAAGTATACACATCTTAATACACAGATCAGCTTGCTACATGAACACTGAATCTGTAGTTAACAATCAATCAAGTCTGATACAAACTGGGAACATTTTTACTTGGAGGAACAGCAAAATGTTTCAAATATAAGTTTTTTAGCATACGAATCAGCCGTGTTTACCTCCGCCTTAAGAAATGAACGCCATGTTTTTTAAACATGGCTTTAGCTGTCTCAAGCCAGCTCCCAACAATCAACGCGTAATGGATTGTTTTGCTTCGGCCGACTTTCAACAATGCAGCGCCATTTATTAGATAAGGAACCATCTCATCAATAGTCAAACACGTATTAAAACTGGCTACATCTTGTTTCATTTCCTTAAACCAACAAACCTTTAAGATAGTCGTTCATTTCCAAAGCAGTTAGTTCACTTTTTTCGTTTTCTAGAAAAACAATCTCTCCGGTTTCACAACATGCTTCGCCTAATTCTTTCAACAAATACTCTAACATGCAGTTAAAGTAAAACTTATATGGTCTCAAATATCACAAACCTGTTCTTCAGAACGTTTTAGCCATTTTAAAATAACACAATTAAAACACAGTGGTCACACCAGAGCGCAGTCAAAACGCAACCTTCTTATCCAAGCAAACAATGGCAAACCCGGTCGTGTCACGTGACAGCCTCGATACGGTGTGTCAGCGTGGCACACTCGAGAATATTCCAAAACATTTGCTAACGCAGTGCGCCCCGTGCCTGCCCGCCAGGTGTGCTTTATTGATTTTTTGGTCGCACAGTTTGCAACCGGAGCGCCTGGCCTGCGCTGTGTGAACGAAGACCGCAAGCCGTAAATTAAGTGATCAGGTTTCAGCCCCGTGTCTGCCTGTCTGTGTACAAAGTTTGTAGGTGGAATTAGTCAGAAGAAGTGTGCGGATTTTATGACATTTAACTGAGAGAGAGAGAAAGAGAAAGAGTGTGTGTGTGTGTGTGTGTTAGTGTGCCTGTGTGTGTGTTAGTGTGTGTGTGTCTTAGTGTGTGTGAGTGTGTGCATGGGCGCCTCTCTGTCTGTCTGTCTGTCTCTCTCTCTGTCTCTCTCTTCTCTGTCTGTCTGTCTGTCTGTCTGTTCTGAGGGCAACTTGACCTTAACGGGTTTTGTCAGGGTTGCCGGTGATTCTCTCTCTCTCTCTCTCTTCCGCCACAGGAAAAGGCGGCTTTTAGGCCACTTTCGCCCAAAAACTCGGTGGTGGAGCAAGTGAGTTAGAATTGGTAAAATGCTGTTCTCTTCGCACAATGGAAGGAACTGAGGTGGCCACACACCTCAAATAGGATTTTGCACTGAAACACTATGTCGCACAATGGAAGGAACTGAGGTGGCCACACACCTCAAATAGGATTTTGCACTGAAACACTATGTCGCACGATGGAAGGAACTGAGGTGGCCACACACCTCAAATAGGATTTTGCACTGAAACACTATGTCGCACGATGGAAGGAACTGAGGTGGCCACACACCTCAAATAGGATTTTGCACTGAAACACTATGTCGCACGATGGAAGGAACTGAGGTGGTCACACACCTCAAATAGGATTTTGCACTGAAACACTATGTCGCACAATGGAAGGAACTGAGGTGGCCACACACCTCAAACAGGATTTTGCACTAAGAAAAACACTGTCAAAAACAAAATCCATGTCAGCGGTTTGAGGTTTTACCATAAATTTGACCCGCATTTGTGTTAAAACTGATAATTGATCAAAAAAAAAGTCCCCACCAGTTTTTTTCCCTTGTTTTGTGGATTTTACTAATGAATCACAAACAATCTTAAAAACCATGCCCTCCCCTTTGAGTTGCCCCCAAATTTCAGGCCTTCGCACTCCCCCCGTGCCCATTTTTTGGCCCAGTGGAAGCCCCTAAATAGCCCCATCCTTGTTTTAAATCTGTGTGCTTGGAAACGGGTTGTCCTTGATGGTCATATGAATAAAAAATGATAAGAATCAACTTTAGAACAATACTAATGCTCAAAACAATCTACTGCGCAGTTAAAAATCCCCGACTCTTACGCATGGCTTGGTACATTGTTTTTGGGGTGCCCCTAAGGTAAAGGGTTTTGAAATGGCTGTTAAAAGGGCACGGAAGGTGGGGACTGACTGGGAGACAGGGGGATTTGGGAAAGGCGGGGGGGGGGGGGGGGGGGGGGGGAGGAAGGCGAGGGGGGAGGGGAGCAAGGAGGAGAGGGGGGGGTCAGAAGAGAGATGGGGGGAAAAGGGGGAAGGAGGGAGAGGAAGGCGCACAAAGGAAATGGGGGGAGGAGAGGGGGGAACAGGTTGGAGAAGACTGAGATGTGATAAATTAATAAAAATTCAGAAAAAGCAGATAGACCGTTGGTTTTTCAATCAGACCCTCAGTGATAGAAAATTCAACACACCACACACACACACACACACACACACACCACCTCACACTCACCACACACGCCACCCTATCCTAATAAGGGGCAACTTTTCCCCGGGGGAAACAAAAAATTTTTACAGACGTTCATCAAAATATGGTTTATTTTTAATGTCTGGGAAGTTCATAAAAATATGGCCCTATGTGTAATGTTGGGACGTTCTCAAAATATGGCCATGTGTAATGTTGGGACTTTCATAAAATACGGGTTTCCCTCATGTGAAATTCGGGGACATTTCATAAAAATACTGGTCCCCCTGTGTAATGTTGGGACGTTCAAAAAATTATGGTCCTCATGTGGATTTTGGGGACAGTTCATCAAAATAGGGTCCTCATGTGTAAGTTGGGAAGTTCTCAAAATATGGTCTCATGTGTAATGTCTGGGAAGTTCATAAAAAATACGGGCCCTATGTGTAAGTTGGACATTTCACAAATATGGTCCTATTGTGATGTCTGGGACAGTTCATCAAAATACTGGCTCAGTTTTAATGTTGGGCAGTTCAAAAAAATATGGTTTTGTGTAATGTCTGGGCAGTTCATAAAAAAATTGGCCCTCTGTGTAAGTCTGGGACAGTTTCATCAAAATATGGCCCATGTGTAATGTCTGGGACGTTCATAAATTGGTCTCATGTGTAAGTCTGGGCAGTTCAAAAAAATACTGTTCCTCATGGTATGTTGGGACATTCATCAAAACTGGTCTATGTGTAATGTCTGGGACAGTTCATCAAAATACTGGTCCTCATGTGTGATGTCTGGGCATTTCATCAAATACGGGCCCTCATGTGTAAGTTGGGAAGTTCATCAAAATACTGGTCCTCTGTTTTAAGTCTGGGACAGTTCTCAAAAAACTGGTCCTCTGTGTAATGTTGGGACAGTTCATAAAAATACTGGTCCTAGTGGTGTCTGGGAAGTTCATCAAAATATGGTCCCTGTGTTTTTGGGGAAGTTCCCAAATACGGGCCCTCAGTGTGAGTTGGGACGTTCATAAAAATTACTGGTCCTCATGTGAAAATTTTGGGGAAGTTATCCAAATACTGGTCCTCATGTGTAATGTTGGGGGAAGTTATAAAAAAATAGGGTCTCTGTGTAATGTTGGGAAAGTTCATCAAAATATGGTCCATGTGAATTTTGGGGACAGTTCATCAAAATATGGTCTCTGTGTAATGTCGGGACAGTTCATCAAAATATGGTCCTCATGTGTAATGTCTGGGACATTTCTTAAAAATATGGTCCTATGTGTATGTTGGGAATTTCATCAAATATGGTCCTCATTGTGATGTTGGGACTTTATAAAAAATTTGGTCCTCATGGTAATTCGGGGGACATTTCTAAAAAATTGTGGCCCTTGTGTAAGTCTGGGACGGGTTATCAAAATATGGCCCTATGGTAATGTCGGGGACAGTTCCAAAATATGGTTATGTGTAGTCTGGGACTTTTCATCAAAATGGTCCTCATGTGTAATGTTGGGGGACAGTTCACAAAATACGGCTATGTGTAATGTCTGGGAGTTCATAAAAATTGGTCCTCATGTGTAATGTCGGGGGGGACAGTTCTCAAAATTGTCCTTGGTAATGTCGGGGGAAAGTTCATCAAAATACTGGTCCTCATGTCTAAGTCGGGGGGAAGTTATAAAAATTACTGGTCCCATGTGTAATGTCGGGGACTTTTATAAAAAATATGGTCTCATGTGTGAGTCTGGGAAGTTCATCAAAATACTGGTCCGTATGGTAATGTTGGGGTTCATCAAGTACTGGCCCTCATGTGTGTGTCTGGGACAGTTTAAAAAAATACGGGGTTTCTCTGTGAATTTTGGGGACATTCATCAAAGTTGGTCCTCATGGGTATGTCGGGGAAGTTCATCAAATACGGCCCCTCATGTGTAATGTCGGGACAGTTTCATCAAAATACTGGCCCTCGTTGATGTCTGGGACAGTTCATAAAATTGGTCTCAGTGTAATGTCGGGAGTTCATAAAATTTACTGGTTTTCATGTGTGATGTTGGGACAGTTCAAAAAAAATTTTGGTCCGCAGTGTGAGTCGGGGACTCATAAAAATCTGGTCTTCATGTGTGATGTTGGGCAGTTATCAAAATTGGTCCTCTGGTGATGTTGGGGGACGTTCATCAAAAAGGCCCTCATGTGTGTGTCTGGGACGTTCATCAAAATACTGGTCCTATGTGTGATGTCTGGGACTTTCATCAAAATACTGGTCCTAGTGTGTTGTCTGGGAAGTTCATCAAAATATGGCCCTCATGTGAAAGTCGGGGGACAGTTCATCAAAATACGGGTCCTCTGTGTAATGTTGGGCAGTTCATCAAAATACTGGTCCTCATGTGTAATTTTGGGGGACAGTTAAAAAATACGGTCCTCTGTTAATGTCTGGGACGTTCATCAAAATAGGGTCCTCATGTGTGAGTTGGGACGTTCATCAAAATATGGCCCTCAGTGTGGTCTGGGACAGTTCATCAAAATATGGTCCTATGTGTGTGTCTGGGACAGTTCATAAAAATTATGGCCCTCATGTGTGAGTCGGGGACAGTTCATCAAAATTGGCCCTTGTGTAATGTTGGGACAGTTCATCAAATAGGGTCCTCTGTGTGATGTTGGGACTTTTTTTTCAAAATATGGTCCTATGGTAATGTGGACAGTCATCAAAATTGGTCCCCATGTGATGTCGGGGAAGTTCATAAAAATTTGGGGCCCTCATGTGTAATGTTGGGACAGTTCATCAAAATATGGTCCTATGGTAATGCGGGGAAAAGTTCATAAAAATAGGGTCCTAGTGGATGTCGGGGGGACAGTTATAAATACTGGCCTCATGTGTAATTTTGGAAAGTTCATCAAATATGGTCCTCATGTGTGATGTCTGGGAAGTTCATAAAAAATATGGTCCTCATGTGTGTGTCTGGGACAGTTATCAAAAATATGGTCCTATGTGTGATGTCGGGACGTTATCAAAATACTGGCCCTCATGTGTGTTTTGGGGGAGTTTCACAGAGCGAGGTGGCCGGGAATTTCAGCGATTAAATCAACACCCCCACACACACCACACAACAAACCAACACTCACAACACACACACACACCAAAACACACACACCCACAACACACACAAAAGGAGAGAGAGAGAGAGAGAGAGGACAGAGAGAAAAGAGGAGAGAGGGGAGGGGAGAGGGGAGAGGGGAGAGGAGAGAGAGAGACGAAGGACGAGAGAGCGACGAAAGGAAAAAGAGAAGCACCCCTTTGCCTTTCCCCCAATTTTCCCCCCCGGCTCTCTCTCTCTTCTCTTCTCTCTCTCTCTCTCTCTCTCTTCTCTCTCACACACAACACACACCCCACACAAAACACACACACACCACACACAACACCACAGTTCAACAAAACAAAAAGAACGTTTAACAAAGACGCTATGAAAGAGAGAAGAGAGAGTGGAGAGAGGAGAGGAGGAGGAGGAAGAGAGAGAGGAGGAGAGAGGAGAGAGAGAACGGACCTTTGATATTTTATTGTCATTACCAAAAGGTTTTAAAAAGGGGGGGTAACGGGGTAATAATCATTCCTTTCCTTACACTAAGCGATATTACGTTTTTTTTCCAGTGAAAATCAAACCCAAAAAAGAAAACTAAAAAAAAAAAGTAGACAGAATCTTCGTACCTTCAGAACGGTCCCCTTTTAACTTTACAATAGCAACAACAATGACAACCACAACGACAAAAAAAACCAAATCGCGACAAAAAAACCGCACGACGCACGCACGCACGCAGCACGCACGCACGCACGCACACACACCCACACACACACAACACACCACACACACGGAGGAAAAATGTATATTACAGTTGATCCCCCCACCCACTTTTTTTAAGCGATGCTTTGTTACAAAAATTTTTCCCCAATACTTTGTCAATTTTTTAATATTATAAAGCTTTTGTTTTATTTTCTTGCTTCTGAAATAAATTTTTTAGCGCCCTGACTTGTTTTATACGTCTTCATGCGATAAAAAAGAAGCAAATTTTCCCCTTTCACAAACATTGAAAAAAACAGGAACTTTTTTGGGAACACCCTGTATGCAGTACATTGAAATAAGAAGGTTTTTTCATTTCAATAGTATCCCATAAAGGGGGGTGTTTGGGTTTTCCCACACTCGCCCCATCTTTTGTTTGCATTGAAACCTAGGGTTTGTACCTAACCCTTGCGAACAACTTCTTTGCCTTTTACTTTTAAAAACATTAAAAATTTTTCCAAAGGGGAATATGTTCAAAAAGGAAAAGAACCAAGTACTTTCTTTGGTTTCCATTCAGAAGCCCAGTTTTTTTTTAAAAGAACAAATGAGTTATCCCTTAAATTCTGCAATAAACTGCGTTCTTTTCCTACTCCTTGAGACATCCACACACCCCAAACCCCTGTTCTGATAGCACTTTCTTTACTTCAGCCCAATTTTCTTTACTGCCCTTTTGCCCGCATTTTCAAAAGTTGTCTGCCAGACGTGCTGTGGGAGCTTCAACTTTTCAACCAGTACCTACACATTTCACGAAAGATTTTTTAAAGGGGTATTCCCCATCTTCCCCTATAAAAGGTGTTAGATGCATGAATTGGCCCCTAAAGGGGAAAACGCTTTTAGCGTCGTGGTATTTTTCTATCTGTAAATTTTTTTGAACCCCCAAATTTTTCATCCATAATAAGTAAAGGTTTACTGTGATGAACTTCTCCAAATATATAAAATCAATACTTTCGTTTCCCTTAAGTTCATATTTCAAGACCCCTTTTTTTCCCCTTCCTTAAAGATTTTCCCACGCATAATTACGTCAATTTTTTTAAAAAATTATCATTCCAAGATTTGTATGAATTTGGTACTTGAACTTTTTTTTTTTCCATAAAAACCCTCTTTCGTGTAAAAAAGAGCCCACCTTTTCTGAGCCACAATTTTTGTTTTACCCAAGTTAACTGTTAAAACAAACGATCTGTTTCCCTTTTTAAGATATTTAAACTGGTTTTGTAAACCTAAAAACTGTGCCAGATAAAAAAATAACTCGTCAGCAAACAGTAAAAAAAATATTTCGATGCCCCAGTATTTTTTGAATCCATGTTCCCTTTTTATAGATAACTCCACTGCTAGTTCTTTTTGAAAAAAAAAAACAGCGGGACTCAAAGAACCTTTTTAAATCCATTTGGGCAATCGAAATAATTTTGAATACTCCTCTTGCACGTCCACGCAAGTACCCAGTTGTAAAAACGTATTTCAGAGTCAACATAAAATTCGTATTACGGTAAGTATTTTTTTTCCAGTGAGTTTGTGTAAATATTGGTCTAGTGTGTAATGGTTCTAAAACCCGCTTGTTCCCCAACATCTTTCCTTCATTTTCAGCCCCTTTTGTTAATCTTTTTTTTGTATGTGAGTGTAGACTTTTTTTAAAATGTGGTAAGTGTACTCCACGTAGTTATCCCGGGTTTTGCATTCCTTTTTTTGTATTGGTTGATAATCGATTTAGCCCATTCTAAGGAAAAAATGCTATTTTCAAAAAAATTTTGGGGAATTAAATGGACAAGGAAATGTTACGGAGTTTGCAGCTTTTGCTTTCGCTATTATTTTGTTGGTCCTGCGCTCTTTCCTACCTTTAAATGTAATAGCAGCAACAATTCTTCTTGGATTCGATTGTTTTTAAAAATGGTCAATTTCTCCTCTTCTTCACCAAATTTGCATCTTTTCTGTAAAATGCTATAAAATTAGGGGGAAAAAGCCCCGAAAAGTCGTACCCAATTTTTTTACTGAGGCTCGTTATAAACAAGCGTTTTTTTATTAACGATCTTATTAAAAGCCCAAAATTTTGTCTTTTTCCCCAAAAGAATCCCCTTTGTTTCTTTAATTATTTTCTTCAAATTTTCCTTTATTTTTTTTAATGATTGTAAACTTTTCGAGCTAAAGCGTATTCTTCTCTTTTGCATTTTTACTTAATTATTTTGCATCTCTGGGGAAACTTTTCAGTATCTTTTTAAATTTTGTTTCTTTCGTTTTCAGTTCATAAACCAATGTTACATTTTTTGTCACCTCTACCAAAACTTAACCATACAAGAGCAGCCCCAACAAAACACTGACAAACTTATCAAGACCCCCATTCACTCGTTTAATAGTTGACGGCTTTCGCAAAGTTGTTGAAATTCATCACATTCAAGTTCTTTTTGAATATTTTCTTTTCATCTGACCTATGTTTTTTTTTTCACTTGTGTCGTAAATGTTTTTCCCAAAGACAGCAGCACCTTCCCTAAAACCCCAACTGGGAGGGCCAGAGTAAAAACAGTCACCAACTGTAAATCAAATTTGTAACAAATCAGTGTGAATCAGAAAATAATCGTTAACGAACATTTGGGAAGACACAAAAGTATATTCACCTCCTATCACCCTTACAAAACCCTTTAAAAAAATCAAAAACGAAAATGAAACAAAAGTTCAACAAGTTTTACCAAATTATTAACGGTTTAATCTTTAGAACGACGTGTCAAAATGTTTTCTATGTAGCATTTCTCATGCTAAAATTTTTTTTTCCCTTATTTCTTTTCAATTGTCTGGTCCTGTTCTGGGATTTAAATCACCTGTTCCCCAAAAAGAGTTCATCCATTTCTTTCTAAAAAATGTTGCAATAGGGTTCTTCCTTAACAGAAACCATCCTTTCAATTTTATTGTATGAGGGGGGGTCCTTCCGGGACAATATGCAAGGACTAATAAACACTTTGTCGATGCCAAAAAACTGTTTATCTATTTTAAGAAAAAACGTTTTCGCGTCAAGTTTATTTTTTCACTTTTTTTTTTAAAGTTTTCTTATAATTGCAACACCTCCCGAATTCCTCCCATGATGAGGACATTTTTTCGCTGGGCCCTGAAAATTCAAGTAATTTAGAAAAAAAATTTCTATAATCAATGATATCAAAAAAAGTTTCGGTATTGGGTAAGGGTAACAAAATCAAATTTTTTACATAAATTATAAAAAAGAGGTACTAATTTGTTGAATAGTTTTTAACTTATAGTTTAAAAATGTCCCCGGAGTTGAATGGTCGGGCTGTCCATGGTTTCCTCGCGGGCCCGAGCGAGGTCCGTCATTAGTCCCCGCCTGTCCCCCTGCCAGACCCGAAGCTGCTCTGCTTGGCCCCGGGTTTCCCCGGTACGTCTGAATTGCCGCTTGCCGATGCGTGCCCTCCCCGGGGTCACGTGGTCTGGCCACGGGTGTCCTCCGTGACCAACTCGGGGACCCCCCTGGTTGTCACTGCTCGTTCCGCCTGGTTTCGGTGCTCCCGGGGGGGACGTTCCCCCCACTCCTGCCATCGCAGCCGCGTTGATTGGGTGGGCCGTTTTCCCTGCCAGAAACAGGGGAATAAAACCCCACTGCACGTTTTTTCGCCCTGACTCGTGGTGTTGTATGGCGTGGTTTCAATGCGTCGTGTTCTCATTCAGAATGTAGTGTTCTGAAATTTGTCCTGCAGATTAGATTTTTTCACCTCTCTCAGTACTGCAGTCCCCCCACTTCCCACCCCCTGGGCTCGTTCGGGGATTGGCAATAGGGGCCTAGATAGCTGCCTTTCTTGAAGAACGCCCTTTTCCTTCCCGCCCCAGTTTGGGGGTATTTTGGGTTGCGTTTGGTATAGTCGCCCCTCATCCCCCTTTTCCGTAGTTGTTGTCGTGTGTTTTGTTGTTAACAGCGCATTTGAGAGGAGAGAGGAGAGAGAGGAGAGAGGGGAGAGAGGGAGGGGAGAGAAAGGGAGAGGAGAGAGGGGGAGAGGGAGAGAGAGAAAAGAGAGATAGAGAGAGAGGGGAGAGAGAGAGGGACAGAGAAAAAGAGAGAGGAGGGGAGAGAGAGAGAGGAGGGGGGACAAAGGGAGAGAGGGAAGAGAGAGAGGGACAGGGAGAGAGAGAGGAGGAGAAAAGGAAAGAGAGGAGGGAGAGAGAGAGAGGGACAGAGAGGAGAGAGAGAGAGAGAGGAGAAAAGAAGAGGGGGGGAGAGAGAGGGGGGGGGGGGGACGAGAGAGAGGAAACGGGAAAACCGGTGAGGGGGGGAGGATGGGAAAGGGGGGAAGGTAAGGGGTGGGGGGGGGGGTGATTTGGAAGGGTTGGGGGTTTGGGGGGAAGGTGGGGGGGAGGGGGGGAGTGGGGGGTGGGGGAATGGGGGCTTTGGTGGCAGGGTTAGGGTTCCCTGAAGGGGCTTACTGGCTTCCAAACCCCCGGTATTGCTTTTCGTGGAAAACAACATACACAAAAACAAAAGATGAAAAATTAGTTTTCTTTCTTTTTTCTTTTCTTTTCATTTTTTTTTTTTTCCAAATCGTATTTATATTCTGTATCCCGTTTTGTTGTTTTTTGGTTTTCCGAGTTGATGGCAGTCAAAAAGGTTATTCAAGTTGAGGTTTTTAAAAAAACAACGTAAAAACCAACAAAAAACACTTTTTAAGATAAGTTGGTAAAAGGCCCCAAAATAAAGACAGCAAAGAGAAAGAGGGGGGGGGGGGGGGGGGGGGACGAGAATGTGAGGAGATATAGCGGGGAAGGAGGGGGGGGGAAGGAGAAAGAGAGTCACAGAAAGACGACGGCATGCGGCAGGCAGACAGACGAGAGGGGGGTGGAGGGAAGAGGAAAGGGGTGAGAGGGAAAGAGAGAGGGGAGAGAAAAAAAAGAGAGAGCGCGACGACAGAAACCCCCAAAAAGGGGCGGGAAGACAGAGAGGTGGGGGGGGGGAGAGAGAAGGGGGGGGACAGAGAGAGGGGGAAAACAGGAGGGGGAGAAGGACCGGAAAAGTGAGGGGGGAAAGGGGGGAGACAGAAAGGGGGGTGAGAGCGGGAGGGGTGAGAGGAGGAAGGGAGAGAGGATAGAGATAGGGTGGGAAAAAGAGAAAGAGGGAAAGGGAGAGAAGGAGAGGCGCAGAAGGTGGGTAGGAAAAGGTTGCCAAGTTAATGGGTTTTCAGTCCCCCGTTGTGTTTCTGATGGACTCGGTGCTTGCTTAACAGCACCAAACACCCGGGGAAACTGTCAGTTTTTTTACGGAAAAAAACAATTTTCTAAGAAAAAAGCTGCTCGTTCATGATTTTTTTTTCTTTGTGAAAAAACCCCGTTTTTTCGGTGGAGAAAAAGGGCCCCGTCAAGGTAGGTTTTTTCGATGAAGTTAATGTTCGTGTGAAAAAGTGCTGTCAAAATGATTTCTTTTTTCGTTAAAACCGTCATTTTAATCATGGTAACATTTTTTTAGCCTTTGAGCCAACGCTTTCCCATACGATTCACGCGGTCGGTTTTTTAAAAGGGGGAGGGGGGCGGGGGGGGAGAAAAAAATAAATCCATCGAAAGGTTTCCGTAATTCCGCGCGAAGTGTTTTTTGCCCTGTCACGAAATCCCCGGGCCCCAAATAGCGCCGATGATCGAAGCCGGGGTAAGGGCGCCGCCCCTCATCTTCCGGTCCGGGAGTCGTTTTCAGCCGGTGACAAGGCCATGAAGGTCAAAAGGGTAGTTGAACCTGAGGGGCCTGTGCAGGGTTTGCTTTATAGGAATGAGGAAACGAGGCGAAGGTCACAGGCCACCCAAAGGCCCCCCTCTACTTGTTGTTTGTAATGATGACGGTTAAAAGCGCAGCGACATTAGGAAGACAAAACAAAAGTCCTCCCCTCCCAAAACCACCCCGTTCCCCTGATGCACGCTTGCACCACACCACACAGATATACTCAGCGCGGGCGCGCGCGGCACGCCCATGTATACCCAACAAGGGGCGCACGCACGCACACAACACAACACACACACACCACACACACACACACACGCAGACACCCCAAAACCAAAACACACAACACCAAGCAGACAACACACACAACCCACAACCACACCCACACACACCCACAGCGACACCCCAACACACACCACACACCCAAAACACGCAGAACACCCCACAAAACACACCACACACACCAGACACCACACAAACACACCCACACACCACCACACACGCGCGCGCGCAGAACACACACACACACACCACACCAAACACACACAACACACACACCGCAGAACAACAACCACCACAAACACAAACACCAACACTGAACCAAATTTATTGCAGATTAACTCAAGGTTGTTGACACACCCAACACCACCACCGACACACGCGACACACACAAACACACACACACCACAACACGCAGACACACACACAACCCCACACGCAGACACCACAACACCACCACACAACACACCACAACACACGCAGCCACACAACACCACCACACCCCAACACGCGAAACACACACACACCCACACACACACAACACACACACACACGCAGACACAAAAACACACACACACACACACACCAAAAAACACACACGAGACACACACAACCCCAAAACACACACACAACACACCACCACCACCAACACAACACACAGCGCGATGCCCCGTCCGTCATTTTTTTTTTTTTTCATGTACGGAAAAAAATCAGAAAGCATGTGTGTGTGGGGGGGGGGGGGGGGGGGGGGGGGGGGGGGTGGTGAGAAGGGGGTGCAGTAAGGGAAAGTCAAGAAAGCGCTTGCCCTTTACATGAAGGAACAGGAAAAAACGGGGTCTAGTCAAAGGTTATCGTTTTTGTGGTTTATCTAGACCCCGTGTTTTCCGTTCTCTCCCCAGGTGGGGCTGGGTGCCCAGAATCCGTGTTTTTCCCGTTCTTGAAAGTAAAATTCATTTCCAAAAAATAACGATTTTTACAAACAAACATTGTTTAAAATTTTCCCCTTTTCAAAATAATTTAATAAAAAATTGTTGTCTTTTAAAACTAAGTTAATTTTTTAATAAAAACGCACACTTATTGACTAATTTTCCCACAAAATTTGTATAACAACCGAGGGAGAAAAACCCCCCAAGGCTGAAACCTGATCACTTAATTTTGTAGGAGGGTCTTGTCATTTTTATTGTCATTCTCCTCTCAATGAACATTAGAAAAAATACAGTTGAAAGAAAGAAACAATTTCTTATACCCAAACCCTTGAAATTTTTTAAAAGATGTCCGCTGTCGTTGCCTGAATGTGCAAAAGGGGTTAAGGGAATGAAAGGGGGGGGGAGGCAAAAACTGCCCGGAATGGGATGGGGCGGGGGGGCGAGAGGGAAAAAATAGAGGGGGGTGGGGGGACAAAGGGGCCTTTTTGTTTACGTAAAAAACACAGCGACACCCGCGAGCCAAATGGGCTCGCGGGCACTAATTTTTGCAACTATTCCCATCAGAAAAATTTTTTGGAACATTCTGACTGCCACGTACAATACTATTTTCGAGGCTTTGCCACGTCGGCACTTGCAGCAAAAACCGGTTTTTTTTCATTTTTTCCCTCGGGGTTTGGCCGCACAAAAAGGTTGGTTTTTGGGACTGTGCCCGACTGGGTTATTTAAAATAGCAAAAAATTTTAAAATGAAGAACAGGGCTCTCGCAATAAAAAGCCCCACTTTTTTTAAAACCTTACTTGCAGTCGGGAGTTTTTGTTAAAAAAAAAGAACGGGGGCAAAAGCGGTCCCCCCTTTAAAACCCGAAAAGAAGCTTTTGGTTTTTTTGGAAGAACAAAAAAGGAAAAAAGGGGAACCGATGCTTTAGAAATGGAGAAAATCTTAAAAGGTTTGTTGGTTAAAGGGAAAATGAAACGTTTTGAAAATGACATTGCGAAGAAGAGTCCCCGGGGGTTTAAAATACGTTTTTTAAACTGTTAAAGGAAAATGCCCCTTTTCTAAAAAGGGTGCAATGTTGATAAAAACAAAATAAAAGCAAACAAAATTAAACACGCGTTTATTGTTGGGCGCTGGCTTAAAAACCAGCTAAAGCATGTTTAAAAAAAAACAAAAACGCTACAAACTTTGGCGTTAAATTCTTAAGGGGGAGGGAACTTTGGCTGTTTCGTTGCGGAAACCCCTTCCCAACCCTTTTTTGTGTGTTTTTTAAAAACTATCCTAAATTTCACAACTAAAATTAGTATAAATAATGTGTAGAAAAACGCCCCCCCAAATTATTAAAACAAAATGAAACTGAATAAAACAAATTTTCGGAGGTTTTGGGCAAAACAAGATAGGGGCTGGGGCCAGACCTTAGCAAAACCCCCCCCCCCTTTAACCCCCCCCCAATTAATTGGGGGAGGAGAAGTGTGAAACCCCGAAAAAAACTTATAAAAAAGGGGGTTTTTTCCAAATAAACAATGGGGGATGTACAAAACTATGGCGTTTAGAGCCGCCAAAAAAGCTGGGCCCACAGCAGAAAATTGCTGTAACTTTTTCCCCCAAAAGGCCGGGTTGAAAAAACCCCTTGGTTAAAAAAAAGAGGAGCACACAAACTGGGCCCAAAAACGACCCTATTTTTGATCGTTTGCCCCCCAATGACGAAAAGCACCGCAAAGCTCCGCGGAAAACGGGGGGCCAAAGGGCCCCCTATGGATCGCTTGCTGCAAAGCGGGGAAAAAGGGCCCAAAAACGACCCTATGTGCACTTGGAGTTGTTTTTGGGGTTTTGCCCCCGGGGGGCAACAACCTTTTTTAGCCCCACAAAGCAAGAAGGGGGCCTTTAGAAGTTTCACTTCTTTTTTGGGTTTTTTGGGGTTTGTGTGTTTTGTCCAAAACCCCCCCCCGAAAGCACACCCCCCCACCCAAACGCCTTTCCCAAAACCCCCCCCCCCCCCCCCCAAAAACCCACCCACCCCCCCAATCCCATGCACACACTTAAGCATTTAAAGTTTTTACTTAAGTCATCCTAAAGGGTTTTTAAATTAAGTTCTTAATTAATTTTTTAATTTAAAGTTACTTAAAGTTCAATTAATTTTTTAAATTAAGTTCTTAATTAAGTTACCTCAAGATTGTAATTAAGTGCCCCTTTAAGTAAAACCCAAAGTTCTTATTAAAAGTTTTTCTTATAATTATCAAAAAAACAAAAAACAATCTATTTTTTTTATTTTTAAATAGTAGTGTTAATATAAAACCCACAAAACGCCAAAAAAAAAACGCGTCATCTTTGAGTGTTCTTGTTTAAAACCCCCCTTGGTGGGGAATGGGTCAGCATAGATCAAAAAAGAAGTTTTAAAAATCCTAAGCAAACCGCTTGATTACAAAAGGTTAGGGAAATTTTTTTTTTTTATAGTACCCCAAAGGGTTTTTTATTTTTTGGGACTTAAATCTTTTTTAAAAACAAATAAAAATTCCGCCATAAATCTTTTTTTTAAAAAAAAAATTTTTTCCCAAATTTGAAATGGATGAAAATGATTTTTGTTGTTGGCGGTGCTGGCGTGCTGTTGTCTTCTGTATTTAGTGGTTCAGATTTTTTTGACTGCTTTTGTTTTTGTCGCCATTCTTTATATATTTTATAACCGTAATAACTCCCCCCAACAGCAGCAAGGCGCCAAAAATGGCAACAGTTTTAAGTTCAATATTCCATGAAGACTTTGGTGCCCTTGAATTAACTTGTTCTTGTTCTGGAGCTGGCATTGAATCAACTTGTTTTGGCGTTATGTTTTCATTATGAGTTATATTCTGTGATTGTAACTTTAATTTTCTTTGTCTGTTTAACTCTGCTACTCTTTTTCTTGCTGCAACACGCCCAGGAGCTTTAGCTTTCACTTGTCACTATCTCTACCTGATTCAGTGTTTTCTGATTCAGTGTTTCCTGATTCTGCTGTTTTTCCGACTCGTTCATTTTGAAGTGGAAATAAAATCTATATGATTAAAAGTAATTAATCCCATGATTAACGGTGATTAACAATGTTCCAAATCTGTAATAAAATCACATCTTAGAGACTCTAATGACTTTGTTAAAACTGGATCTTGCGTTAAATCATACGTAAGATCTTGTTCAGAATCAATGGAGCAAATCTGCTGACTAGTTTAGTGTACAAACTAAGAACCTGTTTGTCCTACACTTTTTACCATTCTAGACCCCAGCTGCGCTTCATACCTGTTATGATATTTATAATGTCTTGCGGCGACATCTGTGAATCTGTTCAATGCTGAATTCAGTTCCGAGGAACTGTTTTGTTTTTCCACATGCCGCCAAAGAATACAGCCTTTCCTTTTTGGGCATAATAGCTTGATCATCAACTTCTTCTTTTGTAAGTTCAAGGAAGGTTTAGGCCCCTGTAGCTCTAGCAGATCATCGCTGTTCAGTTGTTTTTTATTAATTATAATTATTTTATTTTTTAAAATGAGCACCGAAAAAAACTATTTCCAACCTTGTATACCATTCTGCCGTTATTGGAGGCCTAAGTGTAGGATACTCAATGCTTGGTAAAAGCTTGTTAAAAATAAAACCGGCAGATCTTGGCAAACTAGACTTTGAAGACTCAGCAAAGCTAATCGCTATTATTGCAGCTTCATTTGCCACGAAAGATTTTTAGTTAAGCAAGGAATAATTCCAGAGAATATAAATATGTAAAAAAATACATTTATAAAAAATGGCTTCACTCGTAATGAGATAGGTGGCGCTGTGGTGAATGCTCTTGCTTTTAGCGGAAGTAATTACGCATTTAGTAAACTACGGGACGACGGCGAGGAAAAGACATAACAAAGCTGTGGACAACTAGCTGCAGCACAAGATCGTATGAAAAGCAGAGAATTGAGCAGTTAGATTTTATTAATAAACACTGAAAAAACAGGGACATGCAGCTTACACATTTAAAATGTTGACCAGGCAATAAAAATATTATCTGTAACGGCAAACCAATCAGACATTGCCCCACCAAATTCAGCAACTTTTATCAACCATCAGAAAACAAAAGATGCAAGAAAACGGTTTATTGCGTTGTATGACGGTATTTTGTTGCGCTATATTTGAATAAAAATGAAAAATCTAATTTCCCAAAGTTTGTTGCACATTAAATTTAT